>VDFB02252616.1:235528364-235780590 GCA_007258455.2 Sequoia sempervirens
CATAAAGAAGCAAGTTGGCTAGGAGCACAAGCCTTACCAAACCCCTTATCAGTAGAACCAACCTAATAGGCCTACCTTTTAGAATGATTATCAAGGCCAAAGGAAGATTTTTAACCCAAGACCATTCCAACCATACAACCCAAACACAACCAGTTGGTCAAAGGAACTCGTGCCAAAGAATAATATTGCCCAAGATTGTGATTGGTGTTATCCCTACAATCAACCCCATAACCAATCAGCATATGCTAATGGTATGAGAAATCAGGCCTTAATGGTCCAAAACAGCTATGCTGGTTCAGAAAGTGTTGCTGATCAGAACCAAGAATAACAAGAAAACATTGAAGTTTCCTTGCTAAACTGGCAGAGTTTCGAGTTCTGTGGCATGAATGACCAAGATCAACAGAAATTTCTCATTTTGACCAATACCAAATAAAAAGAAAGAGCTATGTATTTGGGGCAGCAAGCTAGAAATTCACAACAACAGCCTACAAAGGATAAGCAACCCATTTTTTCATCAAATATTAACACTGCAGCATAGCCTAAAGTGCAGATTTTGCAATGAGGCCAAGTGATACCTAGTAGGGAGTAGTCAAAGATGCATTTGCAGCCTTTGTAGAGGAAAAATGATGTTGCTATCACAAAAAACTAGCAAAAGGTAAATCTCACTTCTTTCAATATTGTTGAACACCTCAGCAAAGCTACTGTCAGCATGTTTGTATTAGATGCTTTGCACATCCTAGGTCAAAAAAGTTTGCTGTAGAATACTTTAGTTGAGTTGTCCATTTCTGATGATACTAATCAAGGAGTTGCTAAAGTCATGCTTGCAAATGATTTGGAGGTTAAGAATGACTTGAAGAATAAAGAGGTAAAGCCTCCCCTGTTTTACTTAAGTTTGATTATTGGTGATAAGATAGTACTCAATTGTATGCTTGATTCTAGTGCCAGTAGCTCAGTTATGCATAAGAGTTTGGTCGATAAGCTAGGTCTTGTTTATGAGCCTAACCCCCAGAAGAGCATAGTTTAGTTAGATGGGTCTACTATTAAAACTGTTGGTATAATCAAGAAATTGGTGCTTACCTTGCATGCATCCCCTAGTTTTGCTATTCATCAGGATATACATGTTATCGATTTACCACCACACTTTTCCATTTGTCTCTTGAGGGATTTTACAACCAATTTGAGTGGGTTTTTGTCCTTTGATTGGTCTAATTTATTTTTTAGAACAAGGTATGGTACAAAAGTGACTATAAAGTTTAAGCCTCTAGCCAAAGACCATATCAAACCATATTCCTCGAATCTTATAAACACTAACCTCTATTCCACCCCTATACTAGAGGAACAAACCATGACCTCAGACTGTAGCACCCTTATAGAAATATGAATCTAGATGAATGGGCAGCCAAAGACCACGAGTTTGATCCTTTTTAGCACAAAGATGAGATAGGATTAGGAGTCTATATAATTCGTGAACCTAATTTTGATATGCTTAATATTTGCAAAGAGGAGGAACAGTCTACAAAAATAGAAGATGAGGTTTGGAAACTTTAATTCGATGGTTCAAGAAGCAGTATAGGTGATGGAGGTGGAGCTATGCTGATTTCACTAGAGGGTGATAAATATTTGTTAGCTTGTAGATTTTCTTTCAGCTATTTAAACAATACAGTTGAATACGAAGTGTTAGTGCATGGCCTAGAATGGGCTTGAAATAGAGGTATCAAATGCTTGCAAGTTTATCAGTTCCTAGAAATGAAAATAAGCATGCAGATAGGCTCACTGCCATAGGAGCCTAGTTTGATATTCCAAACAAAATTCACAAAGTAGAGGCACGTCAGTATGTAAAAATAGTGGTCATACCTTCTGTGCCTAACAATAATGTGAGTTGGTAGGTTTTTGATAGCGATGAGAAAATTGTAAATTTTTTAATTGATGAAGTTGAGTTTGCATATGGAAACTAACAAAAGTGGCAGTAGTAGTATGATAACCGGATTGTGTAGCTGAAGACAAAAAAGTTTCCAAAAGGTTTGGTGACCTTGGAATCTGTATTCAATTTAGATGACCAAGTGTGGATGGATAAGTGTAGCCTGACTGTTAAAGAAGAACACTATGGGGCAATTGAAATATTCAAAGGAAAGCTACTCAAGTTGGGGAAGGTATGTAATAAAGAGGAACATCAAGCATTTGTTCTATTATGTCATAAATTTAGTGATGTTTTTTCTTGGGAGTAAAAGGATTTGAAAGGTTTTGACCCAGAACTAGCTTAGCATACTATTGAACTAGAACCTAATGAAAAACCAGTAAGGCAAAAACAAAGACCTCATAATCCCAAATTAGAACACCTTATGAAAGCTGAGCTAAATAAGTTAGTCGAGAGTGGTATTATTTTTCCTATCAAGCATACTTCTTGGGTGTCAAACTTAGTTCCAGTTAGGAAGAAAAGTGGGGAAATCAGATTTTGTGTTAATTTTTGAGATTTAAATAAAGCATCACTGAAAGACCATTACCCACTCCCTTCCATGGAGAAAATTCTACAGGCGGTTTTTGGTTCTAACATATTTCCTTAGCTAGATGGTTACTCGGGTTACAACCAGATTTTGGTAAAACAAGAAGATCGGTTCAAGACAACATTCACAACTAAGTGGGGAACGATGGCCTATAAAAGGATTCCTTTTAGCTTATCCAACACTGGAGAAAATTTTCAACGAGTGATGAACATGGAATTTCATGGCCTCATGAACAAGTTCGTTTTGGTATGTTTAGATGATATTACTATTTTTTCCAGAAATGCTAATGTGTATCTTGACCATTTACAGCAGATTTTTCAGAGATGCAAAGAGTTCAGAGTGTCTCTCAATTGGAAGAAGTGTATATTTTTTGTACACGAAGGTAAACTCCTTGGACACATTGTTTCAAAGCAAGGTATTTCTATAGACTCTGAAAGAGTCTCTACAATTGTTGAATTACCATTACCAACTAACAAGAAAGGCTTGCAAAGATTTCTTGGAAGAATAAATTTTGTGAGAAGCTTCATACCAAACATTGCAGCCTTGTTGCAACCTCTCACTTCTATGCTTAAAAAGAATATGCCCTTTAGTTGGACCAAAGAAGGTAAAATAAGCTTTGAGAAAATCAAAGAAGCTCTTGTAGCTACCCCTACCCTCATTAATCCAAAGTACGACAGAGATTTCATTATTTATGCATTTGGAGGAGTTGATACTATTTCTTCCATGCTTTTCCAACAAAATGATAAAGGTTTGGAGCAACCTAAAGCATTTTTCAGCCAGGTACTATATGATTATGAGGTGAAGTACCCTTTTGTAGAGAAGCATATTTTTGCTATTGTAAGAACCCTAAAAAAGTTCAAGCATATGTTGTCAAATAGAAAAATTCACTTATTAGTTGCTCATTCAACTATTAAGGATTTCTTACTTAACAAAGATATGAATGATAAGTGTGTTGGTTGGATTACCAAAGTAATGGAATTTGACATTGATATTAAGGTAACTAAGCTCATTAGAGGCAAGGGTTTGTGTGAATAGATTGCAAGAAATGAGGACAACTTAGAAGAAGCTGAAAATGTTGATAGAGTGCTAAACAATGGTTTTGTAGTTGTTGTTCTAGTTTCTTCTGCTACTTGGTTGCAACAAATGATGCACTATTTACAAACTGGAGAGTGCCCCAAAGGTTTAGATAGAACAAAAGGAAGGTATTACAGATTATAGGCTATTCCTTTTACAATTATTGATGACATTCTTTATAGAAGAGACTTTCAAGGTGTTTTGTTAAGGTGCATTATGCCTGATCAAGTTGATAAGATTTTAGCAGAATTTCATGATGGTCTTTAGGAGGCCACTTTGCTACAAGAACAACCTTGAAAATTATGCTGGCTGGTTATTACTGGCCAAATCTGTTTAAAGATGCTATTGCTTGGGTCAAAAGATGTGAAAAATGTTCTTTATTTTTTGGAAAGAAGAGCTTGCAGTGTTTCCCCTACACCCTATTCAGGTGGAGTAGCCATTTACCAAGTGGGGTTTAGACTTCATTGGACCTATCAATCCGCCTTCAAGTGTAGGTCATAAGTGGATCCTTATTGCAACAAATTACTTTACTTAGTGGATTGAAGTTGTTGCTTTGAAAGAAGCAAATGATACTTCTGTGCTTAATTTCTATCAAAACTTAGTGTCAAGATTTGGTGCTCCAGATTCAATAATCTCTAACAATGTTTTGGATTTTATCGGTTTAAGGATTTCTAATTGGTCAGTTAGGAATAAAATTTATTTGAACATGTCTTCTAATTATTATCCGCAGGGCAATGGTCAGGTAGAATCTACAAATAAGAATATGATTTGGATAATCAAGAAGAAAGTTGAGGACAATCAACAAACATGGCATGAAAAGGTGAAGTTAGCCCTTTGAGCTAACAGGGTGACTCCTAAAAGGGCCACTAGTTGTTCTCCTTATGTACTTGCTTATGGAAAATAAGCTAAGTTACCTGTTTCTATTGAATTTCCTACTTTGAGTTTTGTTAAAGAGCTGGAATTGTTGAATGAACAACCTCTTGAAGTGAGATTTGCACAATTGATAGAGCTTGAAGAAACCAGAAAGGAAGCATTAAGACAACTTGAGATACATCAAGCTCAGATGAAGAGCTCTTTTGATAAAATGGAAAAACCACGAGAATTCATTATTGGTGATTTGGTCTTCAAGTGGAATGAATATAAGAGAAAACTTGGATGACATTCCAAATTTGATGCAATTTGGGATGACCTTATGTGATTACGAAGTGCAAGGAACACAACACTTTCCAACTTTCTAAGTTGACTGGAGAGGTGTTGTCTATCCCAGTTAATGGGATCCGCCTCAAGCATTTCCTCTAAGATAGGTTCTATCTTGTAAACAAGTAGATTAGTTGTTGCAAATAAGTGTGTTATGCACATTACTTTCAGTAGTTTTCTTTTCCCTAAGCGTTGTTGTGCATGTTTTATTGGCGAGCAGGGCCTGTTAGTTTGCTTTATGCTTTGTTTGTTTTGTTTGTTGTTGTTTAGAGTGTTTTTTTTCAAGTTCTGAGTTTCATGAGGGGGAATATTTGACTCCACACCTAATGGAGTGTTATAGGCAACTGATCTAATGCTTAGTTGGCAAGCATTTAGTAGAAATTGCCAAAATGTTACCAATTTTTTGCTATAACTCAATTGGTGGAGCTGATTGAATATTGTTATATTTGAAGGTGAAATACAGTTATTTATGCATGTGCTTAAATGTTTTTTGCACTATATTATCATTTATCAAGTGACAAAAATTCAAGTGTTTTAAGGAAGTTGAGTTTCAAAAGTATTGCTCAAATAATTGACAAATCAAATGGAGTACAAAACTGAGTATACAAATGATAAAGCATAACAAAGTGCTTTCATTTATTTCTTGAAGTGATTCACATTACATGTTTTCATTTGATTGCAAGAATACAAATGATGATACAACTTTTCATTTTAATGCATTTATTTCAAATTGGAAATGAAAGAAGAAATTAAATATCCACACAAGCCATGGTTTTAGCTGGTTCCATTCATTACAAGAAAGGAAATATACAACTGAAAGAGAAAATAAAATAACATGGGACATATCTGTCATTTCATGAGTCAATCTTTGTTTGATGCTTCCTAGTTTGCTCCATCTACTTTTGCTCCTGAATGTACTTGCAAAAGATCGAGAAGGGTGTCAATTAAGAGCTCAAGATATGAACTATACTACATGCCATATTAACAGAGATATATTTCAATCCTTGCAATGCATAGAATCAATTAAAAGAAGGAACTAAAACATGAACTGAAAAAGGAAATGTCATCATCACATATTGTTTTTTATGCTAACATCATTTGTTTCCTTGTGTAGGTATAGGAAAATTCATGTAGTTGATTATCTTTTGAAGACAAAGCATGTGGAGAAAAATGGGCTCCCACAAGGGTAGAGCTCAACATGCTACCACTTTAAGTTACAAGTCGGCTAGGAAGGAAAATATAATTTATCATGCTCTTCTAAGCTATCCAACTGAAGGAGTAATCAAATTTATCATGCATTCATAACAATCAAATCAAAGAATGAAGTGAAAATTACAAATGGACAATAAACTTGATGAGCATGTTTCAGCTGGAATCCATCATGTTTATTCTGGAAAGGTTTGATATTGCTGCCATAGTATTGTTTTGTTGCTTTAAGACTGTTCACATTAAATGTTGTTTCATATTTTTCTTCTTGGAGTAGCAATGTTCTATCCCATAAACAATGATAGTGAACAAGCATACATAATGCCTTATCAATTAAGCAATAATGAGCAATTAAAACATGGAAGTATTTGCATAGTTTCAGTATTGCTTTATCTCATAGAGTGCTTAAGCTGGAATGCCTATTGTTTTCTAGAGGCATGCAAGTTGTGACATGAAGATAACAAGTATTAGGTTATTCACAAAGTAATCCGTAATGGTCAAATGCAAGTATTGCATTAAATCAAGTCAATGTATCAATCTAGAATGTTTTAAGGAAAACAAATGCAGAGAGCAGTTTTCATAATAGAGCATAAAAATTCATGAAGAGTGCCAAATAGAAGACATTAACCCACCAAGAATACTGAAGGAAAGTACAAGTGTGTGGAGTACAAAGATTCAAAATGTAGACTCTTTACCATGCTTACATTACATGAACTTTGACCCTACAAGCAATCAATTATACAGTAAAAGATGAGTGATCATTCTCTTAAAACACCAAGCCTGAAAGCTTTTCATCATAGGAAGGTGAGAATAAAGTAAAATCATAGTGGCCATCTTTAGGAATGAAAAGTTTTGACACATGTTTTTCATTTTCTTGAAGGCTTAGCTTGCTTTCCCAAGAATAATACAATAGGGATTTGTAGTGTTCTGTTGTTTATCATTCAAAGCTATAAAGTTTCCTCCTTTAGAATCATATGGAGATGTCATATACAAAGTAGGAATTATAAAGCTAGGTTAAGAGTTCTTCAATGGCATAAAAGTTAGAATACAAGGGGAGCATATTTTTACACAATGCAAAGCTTATAAAAGTTTATGTTTTGATAGAAAGAAGCAAGCATATGGTGTCATAGAGATAAAAATAGAGCAACAGATTTATCACAATTTCCAGCTTACCCACATGGAGTTTTCAACAAAGAAACAAAATGAATGCTTTATTTCAGAATCAAGAGATACCCATGTGAGGGTCTTATAAGAAAATTCAAAGATACATGTAATGCATAATGGGTTGAGCCTATTTATGGAGGGTCAAGCTCTACTTTTCCAAAAATACATTTTCTTCAAAATATAATTTACCCATGTAGGGGTTTTAACAAAGACTACAAAAGAAAGTGGGAAATCGTCATGTGTCAAGCTCTAGATAGATTAACATGGTTTTCTTTCTAGTTCCAAAATACCCATATTGGGGTTTGGTTTTAAAATACAGATTTCTTCAAGATACTGAATACCCACATGAGGGTTTGTTCCAGGAATGAAAAATACATTTAAATGCTATCATGGGTCGAGCCCATAAATGTAGTATGATACCCAGTTTTTGCATAGATGGCCATGACCTGGAGGGAGCTCGTGGCTCATAAAAGTTCTATCATTTCACCAAAGGGATGGAAGCCTTTTTAGTTTTCCATCAAATCTAAAAATAACTAAAGTAGAAAATAGTTATAGTGCAAGAAATTCTTTGAGGAAATCTAGATTCAAGTCTACACGGTGCGTCCTGTGTATGGCCATGAATTTATAAATAAAAAAAGTGATCTTTTGCAGATGTATAAATATTTTATAGGATTTTTTTAAAGAAGAATGCCAACAAAAATACAAAAAAAAAATGGAGCTTATGATGTGTGCCATGGAAGAGTAGAAGAGTCAAGGCCAAGATCTCAAGAGATTTCAAATACAAAGATCGATTCCCACAAGAAGACCCATAGCCGAGCATTGAAGAATCAAGCAAAAAATGCAAGGGAGAGCTCACTCTCATGGTGGCCAGTGAGGAAACACACACAAGAAATACAAATGAATCAAAAACAACATGGAGTAGCTTCAAGGCCAGAAAATGGCTCAGAAACAAAGCATGGAGTTTAAAAAAGACTATAGAAGTTTCAAAATGTTCTTATCATCAGAAGACTATGAGGATTTGTCAAGAAGAGCAATCAAAGGAGGTCGAATCTTGATCAAAACATTGAAACCCTAAGCTCTCATGGTGGTAGCGACTCAGAGCTATTTTCTTCAAGTCTTCACTCTCAAAAGATGTGAAAAGAGTGGAATCCTTTAGTTTTGTTCATTAGGGTTTCTCAAACCCTCAGTTGACTTAGGGGTATTTTTTCCTTACATTTAAAAAAAATCCATGCTAAGTTAATACCATGGTGGTGGATTACATATATGCTTAGGTTCCCCTTCTGCATCGATACCTAAGGAATTTCATTATGCTTTGATTCTATTATATGCCTTGTTTTCATTTTTTGCCTTAGCCTTATTTTTAACTGATTTTATAGAAATCAATTACAAGGGAAGGATAAAGGAATTTGCGTTAGTTTTATTTTAATTGATATGTAAGACAAATATTGCCCATATTTTTTATGATTTTTTAAGAAAATCAATATTGTAAATGGAGAGATAAGTTATTATTTTTTGTAAAAGATTTTCTAAATCTTTAATTGCAAGAAATAAATAAAATTATGAGAGTAGTAAATTTGCAAGTCATTGTAAGGAAAGGATAAAGTGATATTTTATAAATTGCTTTATCTTTTTGCTATTTTTAGTAGATTTAACATGATCTTTCCTCTTGGTCGAATTTGAATTTCTTGATGGAGCGATAAGGTGTTTTGTTTACTTTTAAAGTGGATTTGACCTTTTTTGAGGAGCTTTCCAGTATGTACATGCAAAAAGTGTGTTTTTTTTGCTTTTGTGTAAACTTCTTAGGTAGTTTTTGATACCTTTCCTAGAACTTTTTTCTTGAGCTCGGATTAGGGTTTTGGAGATATATCTTGAGGAAAACTTAGTGTTTTTGGAGTTTAGTTTCTAGTTTCTTTCTCTAATAAATTTTGGAGAGCTTGTAAACTTATGTACTCAGTTTCATACTTTGGGATACTCCTTCAGTTGAATAAAAGCAACACTCCTATTCCTCAATTTTGTGTCTTTTACAGTTTTAGTTCGATGTTATATTGTGATTTCTCTTTGCAGAATCCTTATTATGTCCCAGAATTGTAATTTTAGTTTAGAAATTTCATAAAATATAGGTTGCATGTTGTGTTTAAACTTAATCTTCATGCAAATCAATTTTTTGTTGAGTGTTCATGAGGAATTATGAAATATTGTTGTTTTCTAAAAGTTGTTTGTGGGAAAAAACTAGAGTCATCATTAAGTTATTATCAAGTTTTGAAAATCATTTTCAAGTCATAGTTTCATTGCAGTCATCCTTCTAACTCTTTCCCTCAGAAGAATCATTTAGATTAGGATCCATCATTCGGAGAACCAGCTCACTCTAGAGATTCTCTTTTCAAATAGATCACCCACATCTAAAAAGAGTTTCCATGTTTCAACAGATAGTTTGATTTTTGCAAATCTGACAAAGGGTGCATATCTGATTGTTAACAATAACAAAGCAAGATCAGTCAATGTTCTAAACTGTGCTAAAAATTGATTTTCCATGTCTTGCCATGATCTGATAGAATTGTGAGGCAAGTTGATATACCACTGGTAAACTTCATCACTCAAAGTATATGGGAACAACTGACACATTACATCTTCATGTTGAATTCTTGCTCGAAAGCATGTATCCTTGAATATATTGATATTCTCTTCAACATCTTTGTAAAAATAATATTTAGGACACAAGTTGTCAGGATTTTACAGTAAATCATTATATATATAAAATTGAATCAGTGACTCCACATTAAAGAATGACATCCCTATAAGAGGTGATGGTGCAACAATAGTTGGAATATTTGGACTTGCACTTAAAATTCCAAAATTTTGAGGTCTAGATGATGTTCGACCACTAAGCTTGACTATGGTCACTCATGGATCAATAGACCGAGATCTAGAGGTTCTACAAAGATCTAATTTAAAACCTAATAAAACCAAAATAACAACAATAGGCCCTCCTTGTAGTGCCAGTTCCTATTGACAATGGTTTTACTCGCAATAAATAGTTTGAATAAAATATCCACATACAAGACTATGAAGAGCATATCCTTCTTGAAAGATATGGAACAAAGACAACCTAAGGGTAAATTCTACATTCACAGGATAAAGATTGGCTTTCTTTCAATCCCAATTCTCCAATAACCCGGTCATGGTTGCACTAGGGTTGCTCTTGGGTAATGATGTGAAATTTTCTATTAATCTCAAAGGGACTACGGTTATTTCTAACTTTGCTAAGAATTGTAAACATTTCACATAAAATTTGACATCATTCATCGAATAACATCATGAAAGCAAAAAATTCAACATAATATTTCATGAACATCACAAATTCCTTGCTATAACTTAAAGTAGATTTAACATTAAGCATTCAACAACTTCATGGAAAATAAAAGATTTTCAACAGAATTCTTTCCATTCATTTATATTTTTGGAACATTTTTAAATATTAAACATCTATTGTAAAACAAAGTATAAAAAATACTGAAAAATAAAATTTTCTCCTGGTTATTCTCCATGGATGCCCAAAAGAATTAATCAAAATAGATCAAACCACTTTATATTTCACCAGATTGCTTCACAACTACATATAAAAGAATGCAAGCTTTCAAAGAGAGGGCTTCATTTATGGACAATGAGTAGGTTATGTATGCACCCTTAAACAATGCATCATATAGTCTTGTTTGGTTGAACTTACAAAACCAACTACAAAAGATATTGAGATAGGTAGCTATCCATAAAGGTCTGATATCAATTAATGTCTACATGCATAAAAAGTTTTACACTAGAATGGTTTAGAAAAGAGGAAAAAAGAACAAAAATTAAAAAAAGTTTATGCTCCTCCAATGTCCACAAATTTCGAACTTAGAAAAAAATGAGGGAGGAGATGGTTGTTTATAGAAACAAGGCCCCAAAAGTTAAACTTAATTTTTTTTTTAGAGAATTAGAAACAACAAATTAAAATGTGGCACGTGGCATCTACCAATTGTCATCAAGAACATTCTAGAATAGTCAAGGCTTTGACTTCATCTGCAACAACACTTCTCTTCATACTTCAACATGAACACTTTGTATCAATCAAGGCTACTAGCTTCCTTCCAAAATACCAGATTGAGGAACATCTACTAGGACTGGGATCAACCTGCAAATTTAAAATTGAAACCAAAAAAAACTTCATCATATTTTCGGTATTCGGTATCTAGTTCTTTCTCTTTTTCTTAGGACTTGGGCTATAGGACTTTCCTTCTTTCTTTAGTTGATATTCTCGAAAATATCTTAATATTTGATGCATGCGCTCTTTTGAAATTCTTTGTATTTCTCTCCAAGTGAGCTTGAGCCTAGTATATTCTTTAGTTACCCAAAGTATGATGTCATTTTTTTGTGCTTTGTCTACTTCAGAAATTTCCTCTAGAGCTATAGGAGTCCCTCCTAGTGCTTATTTCATACTAGCCATATTAACAAAAGGGGGAGGAGTAAATAATGTTGTAGCCCTTTGAGATGTAGACCTGGTTTGTGTACCAACATTCTTTGTTGCTCATGTTCCTTCATCAATAATTACTCTTTTTCTTGGTTTAGCTATGGAGGAAGATGCACCTTTAGGTCTTACTTTTTATTTATCTTTACCTGTCTCTGCATCTTTTTGTTTATTAGATGGTTTTATGGGAACTTCTTGCCTTGTAGTTTTAGGGTTCTTTCTTCAATTCTAACACCTAGAGTCACCTTACAATTTTTTCTTTTGTTCTTGGTAGGATCTCCACTTTCAAAAGTAGTTCCATCTCTTTATTTCCTTCTTTTATCTTATGAGAAGATGGGTTCAATTCCTCTTTCTCTCAAACCTTTAAAAAAATCGTCAATCCAATGTTGAGCATACCTTACTACTAGTCTAGTAAAGTCATTAATTGATGTCATATCTTCATCATCAACACCTAGGTTTGGAATGGGTTCATCATATACCCTATCATCATTGTAAAATTGATTCAACACCAGACCATCATCTTCTTCCAATTGGTCCAGGATGTCATAAAGCTTGAGCATCCAAGCAAATCGTAAAGTCATTCATTCATATTTTCTTCTTCTTACCACATGCTCGTCTTCACAGTTAAGCCAATAATCTTCTAAATGAGGCACATGAGCACAAAAACTAGCTATGCTTTTAGCAATATTTCCTTCAATATCATAATACACTCTCTAGAGAGGGAACTCTTCAAAATGGTAGGTCCTCAGTTCTTCTTCACACAAATCATTCACTCTAATTGCACTGCACTTATAATTTCCTATTGTAATGGGAAATTTGAAAGAGGACTTCTTATGAGCATGGATATAAAGAGCCTAAGATGGTTTTAACTATCTCACTAATTCTAATAAAACAATTTTCTTTGTAGAATACCTAGACAACATGAATGGGTGTCCATAAAATCCCTCCACTCTAATGTAGGAGTAAGTTGGGAATTGTATGTACCAACCTCCCATAGGTTGAATGGAACTTTGTGCTTCTAGGGATAATCTCTTAGCTTTATCACCCTCCATTGTTCTAACCAATTTCATGGAGAACAAATCATTCACTTTTTTGTAATCATCTTTATACTCGTGGATGGTGATTTGGGGTAGATGTTCATTTATCAAACTATTGCCAACTTTTCTACCCAGAGTACCAATCTGTTTCAACCCTTGTTTACTGGCTCTCATAACAGATGAATAAATAACATATGATGACATATAGAAGCATCTAGTTTTGGACAATGTAGTAATTTGTTCATGTAGTGTGTCACTTATCAATTTTCCCCATTGTAGCTCCACAAGATCCTCCATCATGGGGGATATCATCAAAAACATCCAGGGTTTGAATTTGCTTGCACCTCTTAAGCCAACTATTGTACTCGGCAAAGTTATAATTTCTTGTATTTCTTGTTTAAACATAGACCTCTGAATTACCTTGGTCTATTGTGTAATTGGTTGTTGGCACCATTGGGTGGTCATAATTTCTCTATTATGCTCCTCAAAATTTTGATATATATTGGTCTTGGTCTTCAGGTCAACATTGAACATTTGTGTGTAAATGGGGAGACCAAATGTGTATATGATTCCTTTCTGGGATAGGTCTACATAAAATCTCCCTTCTTTCTCAACAAACCTCTTGGTTGGGTTATAATGATTTATACATTGCATAACTAATTTAGGAGCTTCCATTGCTGGTAGAAACCCTCTTGTAGGAAGTAATCCATTTGCCACAACACTCTTGGTACATTGAGAAACATCCTCTTGTAATAGCTGTGAATGGATTTCAATGTCAAAAGACCATCCCATGTGGATATTTGTAAACAGTACATTGATGGGTACTACTTGTGAGTTGCAATACTTGAATTCATCTTCTACCCTTGTGTTAGAAGTACTCATTTTGTATATAATGTACTTTGCAATTTTTAGAATATGTGTCTTGTGTGCGAGTTAGGGTTAGATTTAACCAAAACTTACATTTCATAAAATTTTCAATTCATTTTCGATTAAACTTAACAACTCAGAGAACAATTAACATTTCAATTTGAGAATGGGAAATACCATTATCAATATTTTTAGCTTGAGAAACTCTTAACAAAGTATTAGCTATTCAGAACATATGTAGTTCTGGTTATTAATGGCGATTCTTCAAAATACAACTTCAAAACCCTTGGTAGTTGCATCTTAGATTCTCAAAATTTTACCTTTCTTTGCACACCAATGTCGATTTGTTAACTCAATGTCCTTAGAAAATTTGCAATATGACGTGAAGTGGAGTGTTGTAAAAGCAATTGCATGCTTGAGGTTGTGCCAAGTACATAGGTAGTTCACCAACTTCATTAATTACCTATTATTTCACATTAATTCCTAGAATAAAGGTGCAATCATTACAGATAATGGTCCAAATCATGAACACCTAGATTTCTACATTGGCTCATTATTTGAGAAGAAAGAAGGTGCAGTGATTATACATGGCAATCAGATGTCACGCTGGTTCTTTGCAAGGTGTATGTCATTAAATATAGGTGATTGATTGTTGATCATTGGGATTAAAGCTTTCCAATATTGCTTATGAAAGGAGCAAACAACACTGGGATCTGGGAAATACCTTTTGAGGAAAAAGAAAACCAAAACAAAAGGAAAGACTGGAAACCAAGTCTAAAAGATAAATTTAACACAATTTAAAATTAGACACTCTAGTTTCTAATTTTTAGAAAGAAACAATAAAATATCGAACTTCAGTATAAGAGAAAATTACTAAGATTTAAATTTTGATAAATGAAATAACAGGGGGAGTTAGAATCTTATGAAGATACAATATATTTTTGGCTCAAACATAGGACTCCAAAATATCAGTTTCTGGTAACAGACTAAACATTAAGAGCATACTAAAACACCAAAATTGGGAAACAAAAGGATATGACAAAAAAGGCCAAATGAAAATGAGAGAGGAAATTAGCAACAGACCGAGCATCAAAACAACATCGAAAGAAGTGAAAACAAAAGAAAAGAGCAAAGAAAAGAAAAGAAAAAGAGGGGGTCCACATTTTTCCAAGGGGAAAAATGGGGTGTGTTGTGTTGTTGTGTGGTATCACAACACACCCCATTTTCCCCTTGGAAAAATGTGGACCCCCTCTTTTTCTTTTCTTTTCTTTGCTCTTTTGTTGTGTTTTCACTCGTTTTGACATTGTTTTGATGCTCGGTCAGTTGCTAATTTCCTCTCATTTTCATTTGGCCTTTTTTTGTCATATCCTTTTGTTTCTTGGTTTTGGTGTTTTAGTATGCTCTTAATGCTTAGTCTGTTACTGGAAACTGAAATCCCAGAGTCCTGTGTTTGAGCCAAAAATAAATTGTATCTTCATAAGATTCTAACTCTGCCTGATATTTCATTGATCAAAATTTTAATCCTGGTAATTTCCTCTTTTACTGGAGTTCAGTATTTTATTGTTTCTTTCTAAAAATCAGAAACCGAAGAGTCTACTTTGAAATTGTGTTAAATTTATCTTTTAGATTGGGTTTCTGGTCTTTCCTTTCATTCCAATTTTCTTTTTCCTCAAAAGGTATTTCCCAGATCCTGGTGTTGTTTGCTCCTTTCATAAGCAATATTGGAAAGGTTTAATCCTAGTGATCACCAATCGATCACCTATCTTTAGTGACATATACCTTGCAAAGAACCAATGTGACATATGATTTCCTTGTATAATCACTGTGTTGTCTTTCTTCTCAAATAATGAGCCAGTGCAAAAAATCTAGGTGTTCATGATTTGGACCATAATCCATAATTATTGCACCTTTATTCTAGGAATTTATGCGAAATAACAGGTAATTAATGAAGGTGGTGAACTACCTATGTACTTGGAACCACCTCAAGAATGTAATTTCCTTTACAACACTCCACTTCACATCATATTGTAAATTTTCTAATGTCCTTGAGTTAACGAAGTGACATTGGCATGCAAAGAGAGGTAATTTTTTGAGAAACTAAGACACAACTACCAAGGGTTTTGAAGTTGCATTCTGAAGAATCATCATTAATAACTAGAACTGGGTATGTTTTGAATAAATGGTACTTTATTAAGAGTTTCTCAGGCTAAAAATCTTGATAATGGTATTTCTCATTCTCACACAAGACACATATTCTTAAAATTCTAGAGCACATTATATACAAAATGAGTACTTCTGATGCAAGGGCAGAAGATGAATTCAAGTATTGCAATTCACAAGCAGTACCATTGTTGATGTTTTTTTATCCACTTCTCAACACAGGCAGTGCATAGGTGCACTACCTCTCTTGAAAGAAAATCTTCCACAATCAAATTGCATAACACTATCCCAAGGTCTCTAATGTTAGGTCTTGACAGTGCTTGGAATATCTCAGTTGTTTTATGTGATTTGCTAGAATCACAAGGCGGTCTTACAGATGGATTACAAAGTGGGAAGTTGGATTCTTGAAATGGAGTTCTTAAGATGGGAGAGTTGTTGTGTGTTCGTTGTAGGTTCAAACAACAGTCTTGAACTTCATTTTTGTCATTGGATTTAGCTTTACAATGTGCAATGAACCTTAGCATAGGTCACTCATTAAATAAAATGAAAAAGGGTAGGGAAGAGAGGAGGTTCCTGAATTTGCAACTAATTATGAATAGTGATGATGGGGTTCCTGAAATGGACAGCTTCTTGGAAATAATATTCCACTTAGCCAGAAATCTCACAATCTCATGGAATTTGTGCTATCTTCTAAGGTCTACAAATGTTTCATCTTTCATTCACCATGTGCATGCATGAACAAAGATGAAAGTTTGGAGTAGCTTTGAATTTAAGTCTAGACTAACTTTACACAGCTATCTACCATTAGCAAACAACAAAAAGTATGGAATAAGAAAGCATCTACACAGCAGGAATTTTCATAACCACAAAATAACATTCCTAAAATCTACCAAAGCAAGAAAAAAGCTAAATAGAATAGAAATAAAACCTAAGTTAAACATCTAACAATGGAGGTTGAATCAAGCAACATGTGAGAAACTCAGAAAATGCACCAAGTTAATGTATTTTCATTATAAATTTCTATAGCATGTCTTTATAACAACTCAACTCCCTTTGCAAATGAGAGGAGACCCCTATTTATAGTGCACAAAATATCTATTGAATGGCCAAGATTAATACTCATTGTGTGGCCAAGATTCATTACAGAATAGGGTTTCACCAACCCCCAATATTTTACAATTTAAAAATAACATTTTGTCCCCTTCCCTATTTTGTCTTCTAGTGATGGCACTATAGCTTTTTGTCCTTTTGTTGATTGTTGTTTACTGTAGCTACTCTTTAGGGAGTTCTCTATCATATGCGGGGCTGTCCTCCTACTTCCTAGAGGTTGTGTATTCCATGAATTTAAGAATGACCAGCTAGAGTTTGTCTACCTCAACGATCTCATACCGCAACACTTGGTAGCTCCACTCTTTTGCATTATCTTCCAGCCTCTTCCAGTCCTCATTGTACTTTGCACCTTGATCCCTAAATAGCTCTGACTAACTGAAAGCATAGGCAGCAAAACTCATGAACTCCACTATCATTTCACTAGACATCCCATCCTCCATCTTCTTTTGAAAGTAAGGTTTTATCTTCTCCGGATCCATCTGTACTGTGGGCATGTTGTATTCCGTCATTAGCTTGAGGCATCGAGCACATTCTGCCCTGATTTTTTTGATCCATTCGATATCTGAGTCCACTTTGTTCATTAATTTTTCCAATCTTTCCCTCCAGTTGTCAAAGTCTCGCCACCACACATCCATTAGCCAGTGATTGTTGTTGCTAAATGCAAGCTTCTCTTCCCATGTGGCCTCTAGCAACTGAAGGATAGCCTTTATCTTTGGAAAGGTGGAGTCGTATGTTTTAGGGAAGTCAGTGCACAACTTCTTTGTGCCCTCCAAAGATTGTTGCAGGTCCAAGAACTTGTTGGCTGTCTGAATAGCCCAGCTAATTCCCATGTTCCTAACGTATAAAACTTGTCAGAACCAGCTTTCTGTAGTCCTTTCTGTTGTGCAGTTTTCGCACACACGCCCAACTTGGAGTGGGACCCTCTTCTTGATGTCTTTGACCTTTGATTTTATTGGATTTATCATTTTTAAGGTCTTGGCATGTCGGTCTTGCTGGCTTTGCCCTTGCCCTGAGGTTGGATTTGATTGAAATTGAGTTTTTGGCCAAGTCCGGGTTTTCGCCTGGATCCGGGATTTTCCAGCTCTGGCGGATTCTCCCTGCCCTTGTTCCTTGTCCGTTCCTGGCAGGATTCTTTGATTCCGGGTTTCTTCCTGACTTCGGGATTTTCCGGTCCTATCGGATTTTCCCTGATTCTGCCAAAATCCTGGTCTTCCTCATTTCCCCGGTTTCTGCATTTCTGCGAAGTCTGTGTTTCCGCAAATTCTGGGATTTTCTGAAATTCCGCTTGGGGCTCGGGTTTCCGGACTTGTCAGAAATGTCTTTTCGCGCATTAATGGCTGAGGTACCTTGGCTCAGATGAGTATAAGGTCAAATTTAGGGCATTTTCTGATTCATTCCAACTTCATTGCCTCCTTGTTTTCTGCTCTGGTGATTCGGAACTTTCAATTGAGCTTTGAGGTTTGATCTTGATTTGTTTGCGCGTGAATTGCTTGAGTGTTGCTTCCAGTATCACGTTGCTTGGACTTGTTTGTCGCGTGGTTGACTTTCTGAGCCCAGATTTTCGCTTGCTTTGATCCATGGTATGTATCTATTGCCCTTCCATTTGCTTGCGTGATGATTTGGGGTTTTCTTGTGATTGGGTATTGTTAAATTTGGTGTCGGCCCTTGATTTGGTTTTGGTTCCATGTTAATTGAGTCGGGGTTAGACCCGTTTTATTTGTCAAACCCATCTCCCGTGCCCTATGAGCTCCATTTACCCGTTTGATTGCATATTTATCCTTTAGACGACGTTCTGGGTTGGGTTGCTTGTTTGTTTTGGGCGCAAAGTGTGTTATCTTGCAGATTTAGGGTTTTCCTTGGCGTTTCGGCCAGAATAATGATTTCATCCTGTGCTTGAGTGACTTTTGTTCCGTGTTATGTTGGCTTCCCATCCTATGAGGATTAGAGGGCTTTTAGGTAAATCCTGAACCGATATTTTAACCCTAAAAGCTTGCTCTGGTTTTAAGGGCAAAAATTCGGTCGTTCGATTTAGGGCACCATTGTTTTAGCGTGGGGATTCTTCTTTTGAGAGCTTTTGGGAGTTGGGTCCTTTGCATTGCGTGAGGTTGTTGATTATCGTCAGTTTTAGGGTCATTTGAGCTCAGGTAGTGGAGATCCCGTGGTCGCTTGGGTTTTGGTGTACGTTTTTCCGTTTTTCGGGTTTCCGAGGCTGTCGCAGAATTTCCTTGCTCCCGAATTTTCCCGGTTTGGGCTTATTCCGCGAACAGGGTTAATTTCCGGTGCATTTTATGCTGTCCGTGAAAATCCTTTCCATCCGGATTTTTCCGGATTTCCTTTCTGATTGCGTTCTTTTGTATATTTTGATGATAGGATTGATGGAATGATTGTTTAATGCTTATTTCTTGTTGCCAATGAGTGATTTAACGATTATCCTTTGATTTTTCCGAGCGTATCAATGATTTATATGGCTAATAGTGCTTTGGCAGCAGGAATCCGTCTGGGTCGGATTTCTCCGAAATTCTGCCCAGACGGTATTTTCCCGGTTTACATGATTTTCCCAGATTATTTGATTTCTCTGGATCCTGAAAGATTGACAATTAATAGTTGATTTTAATGGATTTATATGATGTGTGCTAACCCTTGGGATTGATATGAGCTCAATATTTGGATTTTAATGGTGATTCTTGAATGTGCAGGCTGAATCAAGCAAAGCTGCTGCTGGGAAATCCAAAGGTGGTGCCGGGGCACCTTCAGTTTCTGAGACAGAAAGGTTAAAATTGGACATGAAAAGTCAGGTTCCAGAGAGCAAGATATCCTCCATATGGGCTGATGTGTCTGATACCAACGTCGGTGCCTGGCGCTACGAAGAATTCAAACAAAGAACAGCTGAGAAAGATCAGTCACCTTTGAGGCAGGGAATGATGAATTCAGGGTTGGTGCATGTGGCAGGATTCCCTCCAGCAGTCCAGTGCTACGAGTTGATCTTGGAGTGTGCTAGGAAATACGCTTTTGATACGCAGATGGTGGTCAGCACCGAGGGACGAGTCTTGGCCAATTTCAGTCCAACATCCATTGCTCCGGCCTTCAGCATGCCGGATCTCCCCTCGGTCTGCGCTTTAAACATTGACACTGCTCGAACTTACTATGAGAATGAGCCAGTTAAGGCTCAGCAGCTTATCAACTCATGGCTGGAGAAGCCAAAATCTCACCACTTCAAATTGCCCAAACAGTTGCACAGGGTGAAGTTCACGCCAGATATCTATGATGCTATTACACTGTTGAGCAGGGTGGCCGGACTTAAAACTGCCGGAGTATTGGAAAGTTGGATGGTCCATGTGATCACCAAGATGGGCCAAGGGACAAATTATCACTGGGCAGGTCTCATCAGTGCAGAAATAGACAAACAATTAAGGAATGTCTTGGAGGGAAAGAAGTTCACCATGTCCTCCTATGTCATCTATGTACTGGCCATCTCCTATCCTTACAAGGGACTGACTCCGGTAGGAACCATTGGACAAGACATCATCTACGAGGTCTATCCAGAACTACATTTGGGACACGAAGATTATAGGAGGGCTAATGATGCATTTACAATGCACATTACCTGGACCCTTCAGAATGCAGAGCACATCAGATTGTCTGATGGGGCCAAAGGATTGATTAAGAATTACGGGGCTTGGTTTATCCAGTTCCCCACCTTCACTTATCTCTGGATTGACGGATGCCCTGTTGCACCCTACAGATTGCCCAGATATCCCACTGACCACATAGTGCTACTAGAGGTCGTAAGACAAATTTGTGAGTTCGATGCAATGGTGAAGAGGGAGAAGCATAAGACTGGCTTTGGAGGTGATTTCCCTCTTGGGATTGGCGTGGGAGAGATGTGCCCTTCCATTCAATCAGCTCACACTGCAGGTGAGGAGTTGGCAGCCTATGGATTCTCTTTCCATTCAAAAAGAATGAACTTTGACATCACCGGAGGGGCACAGAAAAGAGCTACCCGGGAATACAGGCATAAGGAGGATTTAGAAGATTACTGGGTCAACATCAAGGATGACCTTGATGCGAGGAAGAAAAGGTATTCCCGGCTGCCTGTAGAGGCCATTAGACAGTACAATGTGAAGTTGATTCTGGATCAGCTGGATGATGATGGAAAATTGGTCCAGGACCACGTTTATAAGCCCATCAAAGACGGGTCAGTGGCAGATATTGATTGGAATGAACCTGAGGTGACAGAGTTGGAGGACTTGATGGCTCCAGTGTTAAGATTTACTTTGTCTTGGATAAAGCATGAAGTCTGGGTGTTAGAGAGTGCCAAGGTACCTTGTACCTTCGATTTGATGGGGAATCTCAACCCCATGTCCACTTCTGAAGAATCCGGAGAAGAGGACCCCAAAGGGAAAACAACTAAAACCTCCCCTTTCAAGATCAAAGTCAGAGGTCCTAAGGGGACTCAACCTGCAGCAAAAAGGAAACCAATTGGCAAACACAGGTGGAGGACTCTGACCATCAGCAAGTCCTCAGATGAGGAGGAAGCAGAGAAGGCTGAAGAGGAGGATGCTCCACCACCCAAGAAAGCTAGAACTACAAGAGTGGCCAAGAAGAAAGACCAAACTACTTCGGAGGATGAACCTCCAGTTGTGGATGTGGAGAGCTCCGGAGGGGAGAAGACCAAAGTGTATACTAGAAGATCTAGAACTCCTTCCCCAAAGGATGCTGCACAACCCCGGGATTCTTCTCCAATATTGCCGGCTAAAGAACAAGACAAGCCTGTCTCTCCTCCACAGAGTGTAACAGAACTAGAGAATCCGGATGAACAGGAAATTAGCGGAGAGACAGAACCATTCAAAGAAGGAACATTATTCAGTGAGGCTGCCGAGCTCGATGTGGAAACGGAGGAAAGGCACACTTCTCCCTTGGTGCAGTACGAGGATTCTCCAGAGAGTGAGAAAGGCCGCGGATCACAGGAACCGGAGGAAGGCCTACCTGCTCGGACTCCATCTCCGGTGCATCTAGAATTGGGACTTGAGGAGGCTGAGATAGGTGAGCAACCTCCGGAGAAAGAAGATGACGAGGCAACGGCCGAGGAGGAAGTTGAGACGACAGCTGCAGAAGAAGAAAAAGCCACAGAGCACCCGGGGAAAGTTCATACAGAAGGAATCCGGACAGACCCCGTAGCCCCGGACTGGCTGGAGAAGGAAATTGCAAAGAAGAAACAAGTGATTGTAGAGGACACTCCTCTTGACTGGGACGCAATGTTATCTCAAATCGGTAAGGGGAAGAAGAAGAAGGTTGCGAGGGTAATTTCCCAGGTGGAAAGAGATGAGGTGCACAACCGAGTAGTTCACATCACCACCCCTGCTGCAGACAAAATGAGAGATGAGGTAACTGGCCAGGATTACACCATTCAAACCATTAACCTTGGGCCGGCCTCCCTAGAGCAGGACATTGAGGAATTTGAGGGGTCAAGTGCAGTAATTGTGGACAGATTGAAGAAAGAGACCCAGTCAAAACGGGAGCTGAAAAGAGAAAATGAGAGGTTAAGGAAAAGCTTAGAAGAGGTCATGAAACCTCTACAGTCCCTCCATCCGTCCTCCTCTTATACTCGCGGATTTCTGCCAAGGGAGACAATCTCCGGTATTGAAAAGATGAAGGCCTCTGTGCAAGCTGCCACCGACTGGTTGATGGATGTCCGGGTGAAAGGAGATGAAGCTATTAAGGAAATCTTGTCTGTTGGCGGGGATGCAGTCCGAGGAAAGGAGCTGATAGAGAACATCCTCTCTCCGGATAAGAATGATGTCGACCTCTTGCTGCAGAAGACAAAGATAATTCTTGGACATGGCAAGGATCAGTTGGGTAAGGAGGGAATTCTTCCCTCTGCCAGATTGGATGAACCATGGGAATGGTTCGAGGCATTGCAGATCAGGCAAGGAAGCCTGAAAAAGATACAGAAACGAAGAAAATCCATTGATGCTGACCTTACTGCAATCTATGATGGTTGCATTGATTTTTTTGAAGTCATGACAGGGAGGAATAAAATAGCTCCCAAGTACCTGAGTTTGGATCAGTTGAAGGAGTGGTGGCATGAGGTTTATGCCCCAGATTCTGATGAGGTTGTCACTGGCTATATGTTTGATGATGCAGCTACCTACTTGGCGATAATAGACAGGTACATGGCCAGCATGAAGGACTGGAAGAAGACTGTTGAGCGGTCCAAGGAGGGAATTGATTCAATTAAATGCAGACTCAGGGTTTTGCCGTTGCCACCTGTTGCTGAGCTGGAGGGAGTATTTTTGAAGGTCCAGGGGTCACCCGCGCAGAGGAAAGACAAAGGGAGCACCAGTTAGTGTTAACCTCGAGATTTGTGCTTCCCTATTATCATAGGGCATGCATTGGACCGGACTTCCTTGGGAACTGTGCCTTGGCCGACTTGGATGATGGCATTAAATGTGTGCCTTAGTTTGTTTCCTTGGCCGACCTGTTTTGGCGGTTTTTATTATTTTGTAAAAATGTTTGGCTGGGCCGACATGTCTTGGGGGGAATTTTGGTATTAGTTGGCATTTTTTGCCTCATTATAAAGTTGAGTTAAAAAAATCTTGATATAGACATTAGCAAGACTGTAATAGGGATTAGCAGGAGCAATTGTTAGAGTATTTAGAATTTCTTGAAGCAAATATCATATTCAGAACATTTGAATTGTTGCAGCATCTGGTGGTTAATACAATTGAAGGCATTGTGGTTTTCCTGGTGAAATCCTTTGTGTTATCTCATCTTGCATGGTTCTTTTGTTCTATCTTTTAAATTGCTTGAAGATCTAGGGTTTGATATTCAGAGATAAATTAATTTAGTTGGATAAATGGTGTATGTGATTTCATATTGAGAATGTTGGTAGCTATCTCTGGTCTATACTCCCAGTAACTATCTGATTGTAGTACGCTGGTAAAGTCAACCTGGACCATATATTCAAATGTGCTTAAGTTCGGTTGTAGATGCAAGTCTATGATTTGAAAATCTGTGTTCCTCAGAAGATTGCACTGTTCTTGTAAGATTGCTTTATGGGTCGAACAGGAATTGGTTATTTGAGATAGGTCCATTCCAGATATATGTCATTTGCATTGCTTGTCCATTCAGTAATTTAGGTTTTATTACTTTCCTCGCATCCCTATCTTTTGCAATTTCTTTATTATTCAGTTAGATTTAGGATTTAAGATCATCATATTGTCAGATCTGATGAATTGAGAGGGTTCAGTTTGCTTGTAGTAAGGTCCGATTGTGATTACCAGCAATTTCACATTTCATCTGAGTTGTTTTATGCATTGTTATGACCTAACACCCGAGAGACCTTGGGGTGATTTTTAGTGATTTATTGTTGAAGGTTACCTTTCAAGAGAGATAGAATATAGTATTCTGTCTGAGTTGTTGCTGTGCAGAAAACACCATCAACACTTTCCAAGTTCTTTCTCCTTTCCATTTTATCAATCTATTCTTTGGACAATAGTTGGGGTGCGGTTGTGGACGTGGTGGGTAGGTCATCCATCGAAGACCATTGCTAGATGTAATCTATTAGAGCAGCCACCTGTTCTTTGAGCTCATCTTTTGAGATCTTGTCCTACTTTATCAAGTGTACCACCGTGGCCACTAACTCCTCAAGATGCCCTATCTTCTATTCTCTAGTGGCGGTCTCTAAGTCGATGGTGGAGATGCAATAACTCACACTAGCCTGGCCCACTATAGGGGTTGCTATTTGCGCAGCTCAAGACCCAAAAGCATCCATCATTACCCTAGATCGGATCTTAGGCCTTTTTTCTTTCTTTTTTGTGATCTGAGCTCTGGCTAAGATAGCCTCTAGTCTCACCCTCGAGTCTTTTAGTATGGGAGTTTTCCTTTTGAGCTACTTTTCTAACCATTCAAGCATGGCAGACTTTCCCTTAGGTGACTCATTATCATCCTCGCCCCTCTCAGTCAAGGCTTCTATTCTCTTAGCCTTCAAAACTCTCGATTCTTCCTTGGCAGCATCTCCCTCTTCGTCATTGAAGTCCTAGATGAACACAAGGTGCTTTATGGGAGGCTTGGCAAATAATTGCTGCAGGGGACTTTCTTTTTCTTCCATCTCCTCCCCTTCCTTCTCCTCAGTTTGCTCAACCTCGTGTGCATGTTCCTTGAATTGCTCAATTTTGAGGCCCTTGATAGCTTGGGCCTCTCCATCAAGTTTGTCTTCTTGTTGTTGTCCTTCTTCAAGGAGCGACCCTTTTTCCTTTTCCTTAGTATCCTTTAGCTACTGGACCATTTCTTCCTCTAAGTCATCATCGAAGGTCTACATAATGACCTTACCACTAGTGTCATCCTCCTCATCCCCGCTCTTAGAGGAACTAGATCCTTCTTTGTAGGCCACCCTGTCAATAGTGTGATGTTCATATTCTGGGTGCTCGTGGTATTCATCGACCTCCTCTTCAAAGGGCTTCGAGGCCTCTTGTTCCCATTTCTCCCACTCCTTAGAGATTAACATGGTGGGTACCATAGCTAGTGGCCCTGTTGGAGGTTGTGAAGGTTTGGTAGTAGCGAGGACCTGAGCTAGGGCTGCTTGAAGAGTGGGATCCGTGAGGATATGGGAGAGCTCAGAAGGGATATTCTGCATATGCTTCAAGAAGGCCTCAGGCAAGGTGGGAGCGAGCATTGGTGCAGCCACCATACATAATGGAAATGACGTGGTAGGTGACATGGCAGTGGAGGAAGGAGGATTAGTTAAGGTAGAGGAGGAGTCAATTACAATCACCGACTCAGTCGGGGGTGAAGGGGAAAGATGGACAGAGATGTCCACCACTGGTGGGGATGTAGCAACCATAGCCAAAGAAGCAGGTGGTGCGACAATTAGGCAGGGAGAGCTACAACTGGTTTGATTTGATCAGTATCTTTGGCCCCTTCTTCTCGGATTAAGGGCTATTCTGTGGTGCCCCCTGTTTGCTTAAGTCTTTTCAAGGGTGAGCCTCCTGTTTCTTTCCTTGTATAGACCTTGGGGTCAAGATCTATTTTTGTCTCCTTCCTCTTCTTAGACCTGGTAACTGGAGGAGACTTGGACATCCCACTAGTTGAAGTGGTGGCAGCAACATCATCCGTGGCACTAGGTTCACTCTTGAGTCCTTCATAAGTCAAAATTACCCCTTGTTGTCTTAATTAGGCCACTTGTTTATCAATCGATTCCTTGGTTATGATATCGAAGTCGTCGACCTCCTGCTTGTCCTAGTCTACTATTGGTAGTGGCAAGTTGGCAACTACGGGGTACCTGTGGTCCATTATGGTGCTATCATCTTCTTTGACTTGGTCCGGTACGGGAAACGGTTGCACCTTCCTTACAAAATGTGTAGTCATTCGCATATAGTGTCTTGCACATACCTCTTTATCATCTTGAAAATCTCCCCAAAATTCTTCAATGTGGTGGAGATGAGCAAACCCGGGTCCCAGTGCCTTTCTTACATGCCCATATGGATCTATTCGAGGGCGAGTAGTGTGTAGATGAAAATGGTAATCCTTGAATTCCTTCTCAGAGTTACCAGTACACTAGGAAGTTTGTAGCTTATACATGCCTTGGCCAAGAGTCATGGGATAAGAGATCCCTGCTATATGCTTTCCATTAAAGATTGTCTGTATGTGTTGGAGCTATCGAGAAAGCTCCAATAGGATGATTTGGTCATTGGGGTATCGAGGCAATTTGTTCAGCCTTTTAGTGAAGCCTTAGGCATAGTTGTATGTGAACTTCGGGTATTGAATGAAGAGGAAGGAATACTAATTTAAGAATGCCCAAGCACTGTGGGAAACCCTCCTTTCGAAATCCCCAAAAATCACTCTGATGATATGGCCGATGAAGGCATTATTCACTCTGCAATACTCCCTCTTGAAGTTTATGTACTTGTTGTACTATCTCTGATCTGCCAAGGAGTACAGAAGATATGATGTCATGTAGAATTTGGAGCTTTTCTTCACATTGATGAACTACTCATGGAAGTAGTTGCTTATTATACCTCCCCAATAAAATGTGGCCTTTGTGGTAACATCTTCATTCCCATGAAGGATTTTCTCAACAAAGTACACCATCCACCCCTAAAAGAAGGTTGTAGTAGGGAGGCCCATAACCCTACTCAGCATTGTGACCAAATTGTGGTAGTCTTCATAGAAATCACTGTGAAAGAGTTCGTTACGAACCTTCGTGGTGCTGCCCCGCTTTTCCTTGAGCCAATGTTGATTTATTAACTTCTTGCAGCTTGTAGGGTTAGCATGCCATGCTTCCTAGCACTCCTCAATGGTAGGAATTTCCATTTCTTGAAATGTGGGAATGTGAAAGGTTTTTGTGATTCCTCCAGCCGACATGTCGGCGAGAATGTTACCATCCCTGTCAACAATTGTCCTTGTGTCGTGCCGATATGCCTGCTGACAGGCCATGACCAATTCAAGGGCCACGAGGGATAGGGGGAAGCCTGCAGCTTTTGTGATTCCACTCTGTGTTATCAATCTTGCATTTTTTGTTGTTGGATTGACCCTAACCCTTTGTGTAAACTCGTCAATATTGACATGGCCTATGTTGGTGTCTGTGATTTCTTTCCAATCCATGGTAACTTTTGAGTGCAGAGGCTCACCCTGAAATTGGTATTTCATCTAGTCTTTGTCTTCTTTCCCTCGAGGAGTTTTTCCTGACTTCTTTCCTTTGTCCTTCTTGATGGCTACCCCCGAAGGTCTCGCACCTGATTCCATATATTCTGCAAGCAAAGGCATAGTCAGTGCAACTGATCATGAAAGCATTCATGCTAGTCGAAATCCAAAAGATGAAATACATTTTAAATAATCTATCAAGCATAACATGAACATCATCTCTCAATATCATTAGAATTTTGATTGAGATCTATGGGACAGTCTAGGCCTGGAGGGCCGAACTTCCCTAGCAGGAATGTTGTTTTGGAAAGGAAAACAGTGTGGAATGATCTAGGAGATTCTCTCCAATTGATTTTTGATAATTTAAAAGGTTTGCAATGAAGAAGACCAAAATTAAGCATGTGGGTCGAGATCAGATTTTGGATTGGGCTCATTTGGGTCAACTTAGGAGCATCCAGAGGTACCAGGTTGGAAAGCTATCCAAAGATGGCTGTTTGGAATGGCAGATTAGAAATAGAATTTCATAGATGAAACTCTAGGGTCTAGGGTCTGGTGCGCTATAGGGCAGTTAGAAGATAGAAATTTTCCATTTGAGTGCTCAGGCCTGAGGCACTTGGAAGCCACCCATCCTTCACCATTTGGAATGGCCATCGTTGGGAGGAAGTCCGAAGGAAGCAACCCAATAGTTAGGGTGCAGCGTGAAGGTCGGCAAGAGATCAACCATCGATGTAAAGTCATAGCGAATGCCTCAGGTCTCACCAACCAGCGCAACAGGGGAAGGGAAGTCAGTGAAAGGTCATGGTGGTTGGGTAAGGTCTTGGTGAGGTCCTTAAGTCTCACCAATAGCCAAGAGTAGGACTGGACCTAGCATGAGCATTTTTTGTTTGATTTCATTTTCAGTCCCACGGCGGTCGGAAGGGTGGAGCCCGGAGCTCGGAGGGGCAGGCAAGATTTTCCCTTTTGGAATGGCGGATGAGGGAAGGTCGGGGCTCAAAAGGTGGATGGACGTCGAGCACGGATGAGTTTGTTCAAGTTGGATTCTAGCGAAAAATGGGGGCCTGGGGCCTGGAGGTCAGAATGACGTTGGGTATTTTCCAAGAGAAGAGTGATGTTGTCGTGAGGTCTTGGCGAACATGGAAGGTCCTACCAACAAGAGGAATCTTCGGTGTAAGTTTTCCAGGTTAGAGAAAGGTCTTAGCGAACCAGTGATGTCTCCCCGATAAAGAGCCCTATCAGCGTAACCTCTTGCTGACCTCGTGAAGTCACCTTGACAGGGGATTCGGGCTTGCTAAGACAAAGATTTCATTGTGAAGTCCTGGCGACTGCTAGGAGTCTCGTCGAAAGCGAAGGCATTGAAAATACCAAAGGAGCTCGCAGTGAGGTCTGCACGACAGATGAATGTCTCCCTGACAAATCACTCAACAAGAGTAGGATATGCTCGGTGAAAGGTCTTGCCGAATCGGGGAGGTTTTAGCAACAACAAACTCGGCAAGATGAAAGAAAACCCGCCATGAGCCTCGCTGACAAGGACTGGTTTCGCCGACGGAGAATGAGGGGCAGAATCTCGGATATGCAGGCCCGAGAGACCCTAAAGCTGTTTTGATATTTCTAGTTTTCGCTAAGTCTCCACTGAAAAAGGGAGAATTTGGGCCTTAGGGTCATGAATTCCCTTGCGAAGAATGGCCATGTGGAGATAAAGCTTCAAATTGGTCAAAGGGGTGTTGTGTTGGTTTTCTCAATTTTTGAGGACATGGGTTTCGGTCGTGACGCCATGGTTCACCATTTATATGTTGTTTTAATTGTTATTGTTCATTTTAATCGCTAGAAACACTGAAAACATTGTTTGGGAGGGTGAACGGAGAACCTACCTCAAACTCTTGATGTAGCAAGGCGTGGGATCCACCACTGGTCGGTGAGTGTAGCTAATGGGTGATGATCGATAGAGGTTTCGAAGATGAAAAACTCCTATGGCAAGCTCTGATCTCTCTCTGCAACACTATTAAGTGAAAATGACAGGCCCAGGCAAGCAATTTATACCCCTAACTGCCATTAATGGCCTTATTAAATGCAAGTACAGTGAGCCAGGAAGTTGGTGATTTTGAATTCACCGACAGTGGTAGGAGACCTAGGATCCGATGACCGGGAAGACGCAGGACGATGACTATTTGGAAAGTTTCACTCAAAAATCCTCGGCGGCAAAGGGGAGGTTGGGGCCTAGAGGGTGGAGCTCTACCCAAGATCCACCATAAGGAATGGTGAAACACTCGAGGAACCTCGAAAGCAGAAGTTCAGAGTCCTAAGCCTGGAAGGTTGAAAGTCTCTAAAACTGAGAATTTCATTGAATGGAGAATAAGGGTCCAGACCTCGAGGTCCAGAAAGGCGCAAACCATCCACTGTTAATGAATGGAAGACACAACAAGGAAACCCGGAGAGGGAAACCTAAAGTCTAGCCTAGCAGGGCCTGGGGCTGCTGGCAGAGGCAAACTACCAATGAGTCCCCGCGAGGCACCAGAACTTTTCAAAACTAAAAAAGGGAGGGAGGTGCGGTCAACTTATGGTGAGACATTGAAGGAACATTGACCACCTGAGACACCCAAAAAAAGGGCATGCAAAATGAGGCAACAATAAAATGGCCCAACAATGCGAAAGAAAAGAGGGGCCCCATTCTGAATAGGGCATGTGTGCCGAGGGGACAACACCCATCAACATAGTGGTTATAGATACCCACATGGGATGGTCTTCTAACATTGAAATCCGTTCATGGATATTATGTAAGAGAATGCTTCTCAATGTACCAAGAGTGTTGTGGCAAATGGATTACTTCCTACAGGAGGGTTTTCGCTAGCAATGGAAGCTCCTGAATTAGTTATACAATGTATAAATCATTATAACCTAGCCAAGAGGTTTTTTGAGAAAGAAGGGAGAGTTTATGTAGACCCATCTCATAAAGGAATCATGTACACATTTGGTCTCCCCATTTTCACACAAATGTTTAATGTTGACCTAAAGACCAAGACCAAGACATATTAGAGCACTGAGGAGTGTAATAGAGAAATTATGAGCACCCAATGGCACCAAAAACCAATTACACAACAGACCAAGATAATTCAGAGGTCTATGTTTAAACAAGAAATGCAAGACATTATGAATTTTTTGAGCAGAGTAGTTGGTTTAAGAGATGTAAGCAAATTCTAACCCTAGATGTTCATGATAATATCCCGCATGATAGAGGGTCCTGTGGAGCTTAATTGGGGAAAATTGATAAGTGACAAACTAAATGAATAGATTACTACATTCCCCAAAACTAGATGCTTTTATATGCCATCATATGTTATTTACTCCCATGCTCTGAGAGATAGTAAACAAGGGTTGAAATAGATAGGTACTCTGGGAAAAAAGTTTGGCAACAGTTTGATATGTGCACATCTACCCCAGATCACCGTCCACGGGTATAAAGATGATTATAGAAAAGTGAATGTTTTTTTCTCCATGAAATTGGTGAGAACAATGGAGGGTGATAAAGCTAAGAGATTATCCCTGGAAGATTAAAGTGTCATTCAGCCTATGGGAGGTTGGTATATACAATTCCCAACTTACTCCCACATTAGAGTGGAGGGATTTGATGGAAACCCATTCATTTTGCCCAGGTATCCTATAGATAAAATTGTTTTATTGGAATTAGTGAGACAGTTAAAACCATCTTAGGCTCTTTATAGCCATGCTCGTAAAAGGGCCTCTTTCAAATTTCCCATTAGAATAGGAAATTATAAGTGCAGTGCAATTAGAGTGATTGATTTGTATGAAGAATTGAGGACCTACCATTTTGAATAGTTCCCTCTCTAGAGAGTTTATTATGATATTGAAGGAAATATTACTAAAAAATATAGTTGGTTTTCATGATCATGTGCCTCATCTAGAAGATTATTGGCTTATTTGTGAAGACAAGCACATGGTAAGAAGAATAAAATATGAAAGAATGACTGACTTTAAGATTTGCTTAGATGCTCAAGCTTTATGACATCCCAAACCAATTGGAAGAAGATGATGGTCAAGTGTTGAATCAATTTTACAATGATGATAGGGTATATGATGAACCCATTCTAGACCCAAGTGTTGATGATGAAGATATGACATCATTGATGACTTTACTAGACTAGTCTTAAGGTATACTCAACACTAGATTGATGATTTTTGCAAAGTTTTGAGAGAAAGAGGAATTGAACCCATCTTCTTAGAAGATAAAAGAAGGAAACTTATTTTGAAAATGGAGAGCCTACCAAGAAGAAAAGAAAGCCTAGTAAGGAAACTCCAAGTGTTAGAATTGAAGAAAGAATCTTTGAAACTACAAGACAAGAAGTTCCCATAAAACCACCTAATAAATAGAAAGATGCAGAGACAGGTAAAGATAAATCAAAAGTAAGACCTAAAGATGCATTTTTCTCCATAGCTAAACCAAGAACAAGAGTAATTATTGATGAAGGAACAAGAGAAATAGAGAATGTTGGTGCACAAACCAAGTTTGCATCTCAAAGGGCTGTAACATTATTTACCTCTCCCCCTTCTGTTAATATGGCTAGTATGAAACAAGCACTGGGAGGGACTCCTATAGCTCTAGAGGAAATTTTTCAAGTAGAAAAAGCATGGAAAAATGACATCATACTTCAAGTAACTAAAGAATATATTAGGCTCAAGCTCACTTGGAGAGAAATAAAAATAATTTCAAAAGAGTGCATGCATCAAATATTAAGAGCTTTCCAAGAATATCAGCTGAAGAAATAGGGAAGAGTCCTGGAGCTGAGTCCTAAGCAAAAGAGAAAGAATTGGATATTGGATATCGAAAATATGATGAAGTTTATTTTGGTTTCAATTTTAAATTTGCAGGTTGATATCAGTCCCGATAGACATTCCTCATTTTGTTATTTTTGAAGGAAGATGGTAGCCTTGATTGATACAAAGTGTTCATGTTGAAGTATGAAAAGAAGTGTTGTTGCAGATCAATTCAAAGCCTTGACTATTATAGAATTTTCTTGATGACAGTTGGCATATGTCATGTGCCACATTTTAATTTGTTGTTTTTGATTCTCTGAATTTTTTTTTTAAGTTGAACTTTTTGGGCCTTGTTTCTATGAAAGGTCATCTCCTCCCTCATTTTTTTTAAGTTCGAAATTTGTGGATGTCGGAGGAGCATAAATTTTTTTTAAGTTTTTTTCTTTTTTCCTATTTTTTGAACCATTCCAGCATAAAACTTTGTATGCACATAGACATGAATTGATATCAGAGCTTTATAGATAGCTACCTATCTCATTATCTTTTGTAGTTGGTTTTGTATGTTTGGCTGAACAAGACTGAATGTTACAACATTTAAGGGTGGATACGAAACCTAGTCGGTGTCTATAAATGAAACCCTCTCTTTAAAATCTTGCACCATTTTATTGGTAGCTATGAAGCAATCTGGTGAAATATAAAGCGGCTTGCTCTATTTTGATTAATTTATTAGGGCATCCATAGAGAATAACTAGGAGAAACTTTTATTTTTCAGTATTTTTTATACTTTGTTTTAGAATAGATGTTTAATATTTAAAAATGTTCCAAAAAATATAAATGAATGGAAATAATTATGTTGAAAATCTTTTATTTTCCATGAAGTTGCTAAATGTGTAATGCTAAATCTACTTAAGTGATAGCAAGGAATTTTTGATGTTCATGAAATATTATGTTGAATCTTTTGATTTCATGATGTTATTCGATGAATGAGGTAAGATTTTATGTGAAATGCTTATAATTCTTAGCAAAGCTAGAAATAACCATGGTCTCTTTGAGATTAACAACAAATGTCACATCATTACCCAAGAGTAACCCTAGTGCAACCATGACTTGGTTATTAGAGACTTGGGGATTGAACGAAAGCTAATCTTTTCACTGTGAATGCAGAATTTCCCCTTAGGTTGTCTTTGTTCTATATCTTTCAAGAAGGATAGGCTCTTCACTATCTTTTCTATGGAGATTTTATTTGAACGGTTTACTATGAGTAAAACCATCGTCAATAGGATGGAAGCACGGATTTGGATGCCAATGTGACGCACTGTCATCTAAATAGTGCACTGGTGTCCTAAGTAACAAAAAGCTTAGGAACTCAAGGGGGTAGGACAAGGTATCACTTACTAGCTTAGGTTAGAGGTGTGTTGGATGAAATAACCAGATAGAAAGTAGAAACTTAGAATAAAGTACAAGGAGAACTTGGAGAAAACTTGCCTTCAACCAGACGTTTGATTCTTCACTCCAAGTTTCGCTTTACAACCTACACATAGAAGAGTGAGGGGAAAAGGTTTCATTTGTATAGGGGTCTACCTTAGTCAGGCCCCCATTTTGGTGTTCTCACCTCCACCGATAACCAAGTTGGAAAGAGTGTAAATGAAGTAAACAAAGCATGTGGTGAGTGAAACCTTCTTCAAGAGTAGAACCTGCACCATGAAGTAACAAATGAACAAGTAGGAGAGAAGAATGAAAGAGAGAGAGAGAGCATTACCCATGGGCCTAGACCCTCTCTAGAGTGCACAGACACACTGTTGAGCACTGGCTTGAGAGTTGTAGCTATTTGAAGGACCTCAGTCCAACATGGATTCGCTTGTGATAGTGTTGCTATCAATAAATGAAGTGAACTTAGTAATGAGAGTGTGAAGAGAGCTTCACTGAATGGCTTGAACCCCCAAATGAGAGCACAAGCGAGATTTTTGTTGCATGCAAGGGAAACAAAGAGTCGTTACACTTGAATTTTGACTATTAGGACACGTGTCATGAGAGTCAAGATTCGAGTTCCCTATTTCAAACTCAGTAAATTGCCAGGATGCTAGCACGCTACGTAAATTCCCAAGGCCTATATTTTCAAGAAACGTGTCATCAAGCTTCTATTTCTCTTCCATTAATCCACATGGGGTCAAAATTGCAAGAATTTGATTCATGGTATTTTGGTCATTAATGCCCTAAGGTTTCATAAATGCTAGGAAAAAGTGCAAAAATGTGGAATTTCCCTTAGGTGCAAGTCTGTGACATTACAATTTTTTTGCACGATGGTTAAACCACATGCAGAGAAACTTTTTCAAAGCAATAGGAAAAGAAAAATGCCTTCATGGTGTCAACATAGCTGCCAATATTGATAGTGATGATGTGGACAAGAATGTGCAACACAATAGTCTTAGTTGTCCTAAAGTTGAGGTAATTAATATAATAGTTGTCAATTATTTATCCCAATGTTTTTCATTCTTCATGCTTTAAATGTTATTTTGGAAAAAAAATTATAGCTTTTGCATTCTTTACTTGACTTATATTAATTTTTGCATGATGATTAAACCACATGATGCAAAGAAATTATATGAAAGAAGGACAAAAACAAAAAGGCCATGTCAATAGAACTCTCTACAAATCTATACAACTTAATGTATGCAATGATGTTGATAGTGGTTACGATGATGAACTCAACAAGCATGCCCATGATGATATTCATAGTGGTAGTCATGTTGAACTCGTGGTGAGTGCTATGAAATTGCATGCAAGTAAGTAATGGTTGTTTTATTATGTAAATAATGTTGGAAATATGTGCCTAAATCATCACAAGATGTAACCTCTATCAGAGCCAAGTCAGTGTGATATTGTTAATGTTTGGCTGACTAGCAGCTTTGACACATTTTTTTTTTGTATAGGTCGTTGTGACCTTGCAGGAGTCACGCCAAATAGTTACACATTGGAGTCTATCACTATGACATTTCATTCGGTATAACCTCTAACCACCCATGGAGATCTCTGGCTGATAGGCCATTCTATCATATATCAGGAAGAGTCTTGGATGTTTGCTATGATCTCTTAGCGATGTGATTGTCTCGCCGACAATGTTTTCTATTGAAGTCTTCAGGGAGATTCTTGGGTGTTCGGTAAGAAGTCTTGCTGATATGCATGTCTTGTCGACAGATTTTTACTGGGGACATTAGTATGACTTGAACACTTGGAAATAACTCTTGGTGATAGTTGGAATGTCTCACCAATGATATTCACTTGGGGATACAACTAAAGTCATCAGAGTAGCTCAAGGAAATCAGTATGAATTCTTGGCAACTCGTGGGGTCTTGCTGCTAGTAGTATGGCTCCAGAGTAACATAAGAGAGCTTGGTGAAACCTCTTGGCCAAAGATGAATGTCTTTCCAACTATCATTTGGTGCTCGGTATGACTTGTGAGCATTCAGAGTAACATCTCAACGAAAGTGATGTCTTTCCGAATGTTGAATTTTTTGGTATAACCCTTAATGACTCGGTATGAACTCTCAGTGAAGGATGATAGTCTTTTTGACTGTTGAATACTTTGGATTAACTGTTGAAAATCGTTGTAACCTCCTGGAGATAGCAATAAGTATCATTGACTGTTGGATGCTTCAGAATAATAATGAAGGCTCGATGGGATGTCTCAGTGAAAGCAATATGTTTTGTCGACATGGCAAAAGCTGAGCGATAGCTCTCTAGACTCGATGTAACAACTTCACGACTAGGATGACTCTTGGCGACATCAATGGTGAAGCCTTTGGGCATCAGGGAGATACTTCTTGTGTCTCACTAACATGCCAACATAGGTTGATCGCTTTAACCAAGAGAAGACCATTCTACATGGTAAATCAATAGGCAATTAGAGTAGCCGAATGGGAACCGTTGGAAGATAGTTCGTTGTGGTAGTTCTGAGAGGAAGCTCGATAGACAAGGGCGGCATGAATATAGTCTGGAATAAAAGATGAAGCTCTGTTGGATTGTTCGAAGGATCAACGGATTGTTGTGTGACTGTATGATTAGTGGATGAATTCTATTCTATAAAGATTGTAACTTGAAGGTTCCTGTACAAGATTGGTCATTGTGAAAGCTATTGTAATCTGGCATTAGAAAGATAAATCAGAACTCTATATGTAATTATTTGTTACTGTAATACAAAGTGACTTCTCTTGGTGTGGTGGGTTTTTCTCCCATAAGGGTTTTCCCAGGTATATCTGGTGTCCATATGTGTGTGTCAAATACTTTGTTTCTGTTATCTCATTCATGTGCATCTTAAGTGGACTATAATTGCAATTTTAAAAGGTATCTCTACATTCTTCCCTAAGGTTTTGATGTTAGGAGAGTCATTTCCACATCTAATTTTCCTTACAAGTGGTATCAGAGTCTAGCCAGTTATGTTATCCTTGTGGGTACGTTGGGTTTTTTGTGTCAATTTCCATTCAGTGGGAGTCTTATAGAAGTTTTTCAATTTCTAATTACAGATTGAGATGGCTAGCATGTCAGGAAAGATTGAAATAGAGAAGTTCAATGCCAACAATTTTGAGTTGTGGAAACTCAAAATGGAGGATCTTTTAGTGGATCATGATCTGTGGCTTGCTGTGTATGGAACTAAACCTACAGGCATGAAGCAAGAAGATTGGGACCTTACAGATAGAAATTCTAAGGGGATGATAAGGCTCTATTTGGTAGAATCCATTCTTCTGAATGTGCATGAGGAGAATACTGCATCTTCCTTGTGGAAGAGACTAGCATCTATTTATTAGGGGAAGTCTTTGGTGAATAAACTATTCCTGAGGAAGAATTTATACTTTTTGAGAATGCAGGAAGGAGGGTCTGTAGCTGATCATTTGAATGCATTCAATATGTTGAGTGCACACTTAACTTCTATTGGTGTAAAGATTGGTGAAGAGGATTGTTGTATGTTGATATTGTGTTCTTTGCCAGATTCATGGGATCACCTTATGATGGCTATTGGGAGTACAACATCCAGTTTCAAGATGGAAGATGTTGTTGCTTCTTTGTTATCAGAAGAGATGAGAAGGAAATCTTCTAAGATGGTGAAGGAGGCCCTTGTTGTTAGAGGAAGGTCAAAAGAGAAAGGCAAGAAGAAGGACAAGAAGTCCAAATTGAAATCAGAGGGGAGATCAAAGTCTCCTGGCAAGAAGTCCAAGGTGAAGTGCTGGAACTATGGGCAACCTGGTCATTTCTAAAAGGATTGTAAAGAGGAGAAGAAGAAGAAGTATTCTTCTAACAATGATTCTTCTCATAGTAATGGAGATGCCTTCATTGCAACCTTGGTTACATAGACATCAGATGATGTTTGGCTAATTTATTCTAGAGCATCTTTCCACATGACATCTCATAGAGACTAGTTTACGATGTATGAAGAATACGATGGTGGAAAGGTGTACTTGGAAAGTGATTCAACTTTAGAGATTGTTGGCCATGGAAGAGTCAGAATCCAATTCCCCGATGGAAGAGTGAAGGGAATCAATAATGTAATGCATATACCAGGTCTGGCTCAAAACTTACTTTCTGTAAGTATGCTAAATGATATTGGAGTGCAAGTCACGTTCTCTGGAAATGGTTGCAAGATGACTAGAGGCTCAATGGTGCTAGCAAGGGGTGCCCATATTGGTACCTTGTACAAGCTGGATGCACATGTTGTTCAATGTAACAATGTCTCTATAAAGTCACAGAAAGCTACTCATGGAGGTAAAGAGGGAAATGTTCTTAATTTTGTAAACTCTATGGAAGTTAAACTTCTAGTAGAAAAGACTATGCTTTGGCATCATAGGCTAGGCCACATTGGAGAGAAAGGTTTAAAAATATTGAAGAATAAAAACCTAGTTGATGGGCTTGATGATTGTAACCTTGAATTTGAATTCTCTGAACACTGTATATATGGAAAGCAACACCGTATTTCTTTTTATTCCAGTCCTCATAAATCTTCTAGTTTGCTAGATTATATTCATTTTGATGTATTTGGTCCAGTGAATGTTCCTTCTTTGTCTAAGTCAAGGTATTATGTATCGTTCACTGATGATTATTCGAGAAGAACATTTGTTTATTTTTTGAAAAGTAAATCAAAAGTGTTCAGTCGGTTTAAGGAATTTAAAAACCTTGTAGAAAATCAGACTAGAAGAAAAATTAAATGCTTAAGGACTGATAATGGTGGTGAATTTTGTTTTGATGATTTCGAGAGGTATTGTAAAGACCATGGAATTAAAAGACATAAGACTACACCTTATACTCCATAGCAAAGTGGAGTTGTAGAAAGGTTCAATATGATAGTGATGGAGAGAGCATGAAGTATGTTGAGTAGTGCTGGCTTGGAGGAGAAATTCTAGGTTGAGGCTGTTGCTACTGCATGTTACTTAATAAATCATTCTCCAAATTCTACTCTTGTTGAGAAAACACCTTTGGAAGCGTGGTCTAGTAAGAAGCCCTCTTTAAGACATATTCATATTTTTGGTTGTGAGGCATATGCTCATGTGTCGTTTGAGAAAAGATCTAAATTGGAGAACAAGGATGTCAAATGTATTTTTATTGGCTATAGCACTGGCATAAAAGGATACAAGCTTTGGAATCTTGATACAGAGAAGGTTGTATACACTAGAAGTGTAATATTTCATGAGTTGAAACCTTCTACCTTGGTTCTGTAGTCAGAGACAGTCAAAAAACAATAAGGATGTAGTTGGAATTCCTCCTACACCAGATAAATAGGAATTTAAAATTCAAAATGTACTTGAAACTAAGGAGAGCTCAAGCAGTTCTAAAAGTTCTGAAGAAGAAGAACCTCAGCCTTAGCAAGTGAGGAGGTCAACCCATGAAAGAAGACAACCTTATAGGTATGGGTTCTCTTTGATAGATTCTACTTGTGCTTATGCTTTAATTTCTAGCATTGATGAGGCTCGGACTGTAAAAGAGGCATTTAAAATGTCTGATTCAGACTCTTGGTTGGAAGCCATGAATGAAGAAATGGCATCATTAGAAAAGAATGAAACTTGGAGTTTGGTGCCCTTGCCTAAAGGCAAAAAAGTTGTTGGCTAGAAATGGGTATTTAAAAAGAAGTTTAGTTTGGATGGCAGTGTGGAAAAATATAAGGCGAGATTGGTTGCTAAGGGTTATTCCCAGGTAGAGGGAATTGATTATGGGGAGATTTTTTCTCTTATAGCTAAGCTAACATCTATCAAATTTCTTTTGTCACTTGCAGCAGTATATGACTTAGAGGTCAAATAGATGGATGTGAAGACAACATTTCTTCATGGTGATCTTGAAGAAGAGATTTACATGTCCCAGCTTGAGCACTTTGTTGAAAAAGGTAAAGAGAAACCAGTTTGCAAGTTGAAAAAGTCTCTGTATGGGTTAAAGCAGTCACCTAGAATGTGGTGCCAAAAATTTGATACTTTTGTATTGTCTTTGGAATTTGTGAGATCAAAATCTGATAATTGTGTCTATTATAAAGCTAAAAGTGATCAAGTTCTTATTATTGCTCTCTATGTTGATTATATATTGTTCATAGGCAATAGTAAGCTAATGATTTCTGATCTTAAGTCTCAGTTGTCTGCTAAGTTTGAAATGAAAGATCTTGGAAAATAAGGTATATTCTGGGGATGGAAATAACTAGGGACAGGAATAGTAGAAAACTTTGGTTTAGTCAGAGTAAGTATATCAAAAATTTTCTAGAGAGATTTTGCATGAATGATTGCAAGCAGCTAGTTGTTCCAGTCTTGCAGGGAACAAAGCTATCTATTGAAGATTGTTCAAAATCTCCTACTAAGATGGAGGACATGACTAGTGTACCCTATGCTAGTGCGGTTGGTAGTCTTATGTATGCAATGGTCTGTACAAGGCCAGACATTGCCCAAGTAGTGGGAATACTTAGTCGATTTATGGCTAATCCTGGAAGAACACATTGGGATGCTATGAAAATATTTTTCAGATATTTGAAGGGCACTTCAAATTTTGCTTTGTGTTACCATGGGAACTCGGTTGAATCACATAGGACTCTCAGTATTCAAGGCTATGTGGATTCTAATTGGGTAGGGGACATTAACAACAGGAGGTCCATTAGTGGATACATTTTCATATTGAATGGTGGTGCAATGAGTTGGATGAGTAAGCAAAAATTTATAGTCGCTTTTTCCACTACAAAGGTTGAATACATGGCAACTACTCATGCTTGCCAAGAAGAAGTTTGGTTAAAACATCTGTGTTCTAACATTGGTTTTGATGCAAGGAAAATAACTATTTTTTTGACGGTCAGAGTGCAATTTGTCTGGCAAAGAATCCTACTTTCCATGCCAGGATGAAACATATAGATGTAGAGTACCACTTTGTATGAGATATGGTGGAGGATGAAAATGTTAGTTTGGAAAAATTTGATACTCTAGAGAATGTTGTAGATGCATTGACAAAGCCAGTGAGCATAGAAAAGTTCAGGTGGTTTGCTAGTTCAATGGGCCTTAGTGCCCATGATTTTCAGTAAGCTTTGTTGTGCTCTAGAGGTGCCTATGTGATCTTCATCAAGTGGGAGATTGTTGGAAATATGTGCCTAAATCATCATAGGCTAGAACCTCTATTGGAGCCAAGTCAGTGTGATATTGTTAATGTCTAGCTGACTAGCAGCTTTGACACATTGTGTTTTGTATAGGTCATTGTGACCTTGCAGGAGTCACACCAAATGGTTACACATTGGAGTTTATCACTATGACATTTCATTTGGTATAACCTCTCACTACCCGTGGAGATCTCTGGCCGATAGGCCATTCTATCATATATCAAGAAGATTCTTGGATGTTTGCTATGAGCTCTCAGTGATATGATTGTCTTGTTGACAACATTTTCTGTTGAAGTCTTCGGGGAGAGTCTTGGGTGTTTGGTAAGAAGTCTTACCGATATGGATGTCTTGCTGATAGATTTTTACTACGGACATTGGTATGACTTGAATGCTTGGAAAGAACTTTTGGCGATAGTTGGTGTGTCTCACCGATAGTATTCACTTGGGGATACAACTGAAGTTGTTGGAGTAGCTCAAGGCGATTGGTATAAAGTCTTGGCGACTCATGGGGTCTTGCCAATAGTAGTATGGCTGCGGAGTAACATAAGAGAGCTCGGTGAAACCTCATGGCGAAAGAAGAATTTCTTGCTGACTATCATTTGGTGCTTAGTATGACTTGTGAGCATTCGGAGTAACGTCTCAGCGAAAGTGATGTCTTGTCAAATGTTGAATGTTTCAGTATAACCCTTAATGACTCGGTATGAACTCTCAGCGAAGGACGATAGTCTTGCTGACTATTGCATACTTTGGAGTAACTGTTGAACATCAATGTAACCTCCTGGAGATAGTGATAGGTCTCATCGATTGTTGGATGCTTCAGAATAACAATGAAGGCTCAATGGGATGTCTTAGCAAAAGTGATATGTTTTGGCAACATGGAAAAAGTCGAGCAATAGCTCTTTGGACTCGATGTAACATCTTGTGGACTAGGATGTCTCTTGGTGACATCGATGGTGAAGCCTTTGGGCATCAGGGAGACACTTCTTGTGTCTCACCAGCATGCCAACACAGGTTGATCACTTTGACCAAGAGAAGACCATCCTACATTGTAAATCAATAGCCAATCAAAGTAGTTGAATGGGAACTATTGGAAGACACTTCGTTTTGGCAATTCTGAGAGGAAGCTCGATAGACAGGGGTGACATGAATATAGTCTAGAATAGAAGATGAAGCTTTGTTGGATTGTTTGAAGGATCAATGGATTTCTATGTGACTGTATGATCAATGGATGAATTTTATTCTGTAAATATTGTAACTTGAAGGTTCCTATACAAGATTGGTCATTGTGAAAGCTGTTGTAATCTGGCATCAGAAAGATAAGTCAGAACTCTATATGTAATTGTTTGTTACTATAATACAAAGTGACTTCTCTTGGTATGGTGGGTTTTTCTCCCATAAGGGTTTTCCCATGTATATCTGGTGTCCATATGTGTGCATCAAATACTTTGTTTCTATTATCTCATTCATGTGCATCTTAATTGGACTGTAATTGTAATTTTAAAAGGTATCTCTACATTCTTCCTTGAGGTTTTGACATTAGGAGAGTTGTTTCCGCATCTAATTTTCCTTACAAATAAGGGTAATCATTACCTATTTGATAGAAGCTAGATGTTAGAATAGTAGTGAAGTGTAATTAGCTAGTATACATAGATTATGGAATTAAGGGAGAACATATAACTTACATATGGAAGCTTAGATGTTAGTTGTAATAGAGTGTTTTATAAAAGCACATACATAAACTGATTTTTTCCAAGACATAAGACATTAATACAACTATCAAAAACAATATATTGTGTGTTTTATATCTCAATATAATGTGTATTTTTTTTTTTGTAGACAATTATTGATAAACTCCAAGAAGGGGATACAATTGAGGTGTTCAATCCACATGATGGTGTTGATGTGAGCATTGGGACGATTCACTCACTATCTATTGTAGATGGAGTCAAATTAAAAGGAATAGGAGATGTATTTTATAGGTCTCAAGTAGCATACCCCTTACGCATCTAGAAAAATAGATGGAGTTGTCTGTCTAAAAGAGAAACTAGGGACCTTCACACAGTGGCCACTAAAATATTTGAAAAAAATCACAGAGTTAGTCGTAAGTGTAGAAGAGAAAAAGAAGGGTTACTAGCAGCAAAGTGTGCAGAGTGAAGTTGTAGATAGAGAATGTACTAATCTTGAATAAGTTGAACCCAAAAAACACTAGAAAATATGATTTAGGTGTACATTCTTTGAGTAGACCAAAGAATGTTCTATCTTATTGCACTTGTAATGTAAAACCCCTTGATTATGTTTTTCTATTTTTGTTTGGGTTATGCTCATTCAAACTGGTGAATTATAGAAGAGGGGATATGTTGTTGTGTAAGCATTAGACACAAAGAATAGGGGTGCAAAAAAAGAAGTAAATACAGAGCAGATAAAGAGGTGTAAAAAAGAATAAAACTTGTAGAGAGTGCAACATACATGTATGTATAGTTGAAAATAAGTTGCAACATACAATTGTCATCAAAATTGTACTATCTTGCATAACCAAAAAAAAGGAATTCTAACTCAGTTTTCTCAGTCATAGCACTGAGAAACACACTTTCTAATAGTACATTTTTCAATGAAAAGAAACATTTTTGTCTTGTATCTACTGTAAGAACACATTTTCTCAATTAAATTTCAGTATTTTCCCTTCTTAATAGCCGTTTCATTATGTGACAATGAATGATTGATTATGTTTTTCTTTGTTTTTATATATTTAAACCTCAATTAAAGAATTTTCTCATTTCCAACACTTATAGGAAAAATTCAATGAACAAAAACAAATAAATATGACTAAGTATAATGATTATGCAATTAATAAACAATGTATCAATCTACCTATCAGTTGACAAAAATCAGTGAGCAAAAATAATTAAATAAACTATGAAATTGATCAAAATGATGATTAAAATTAATGACTAAATACACTACCAATGGATGGAAAATAGTGAATAAAAATGACTAAATAAGTGACTAGTTAATATCAATCAATGACTAAATTACTAATAAAATATACTAGTGAATTAAAAAATGACTGAATAAGTGACTAGTTCAAAACATTCAATTACTAAATTAATGACTAAATTATACACTGCCAAATCAATTAAATTAATGACTACATCAATGACAAAATTGATCAATCAAATGACTAAATTAATGAGCAAGTTGATCACTTAGATCACTAAACCAATGACCAAATCATTCAATCATGCAACTAAATTAATGACCAAATTGGTCAACTAAATGACTAAAAATGGTTTAGTCATCAATTTGATCGCATTATAAATGACTAGAAATAAACTACTACTGGTCACAGGACCATGTTCAATCATTTATAAGTAGTTTTTAGTAGTTTTTTAGTCACATATTGCTATTTCTATACTAGTGTGTTGAATCTGGTGCTACCCCTAGTTTGGTAGTTGCTCTTGTCCCTTTAGCTAGTTTCTCGCCTTCAATATACAATGAACATAACTAGGAGGTGGATGACCTGCTCAAAGGTTGACTCACATGTTCCTTACTAGTCTTTCATATTGTTTCTTTTTCATTTGTGTGATTGCATGAATGTAATGTGATCCCCTGTGACATTTTGTTTGATGTTCTCTCTCTCTCTCTCTCTTTGTGACATTCCATTATTTGTACCTTCATTCTTCTCTATGTTGTAAATCTCTTATCTTTTTTTCTTTTTATCTCTTTTTCATTTGTCTTGTGTTTTCCTTTTTGGGATGACACAAGGTGTCGAGACACCCTATGTCTCTTCCATGTTGACCCAAAAAAAAATTAATTATCTTTTCTTTTCCTCTCATTTTTGTCTTGTGCTTTCCTTTTGGGGATGATGCAAGGCATCGAGACATTCATGTTTCTTCCATGTTGACCCGAAAGGTTTTTCTTTGTTTTCACTCTTTTTGTGACATTCTTCTAGCTCTATGTGTATTTGGGGAATGATGAAAGTTCCTAGCTCTCTAAAAAAAAAATTGCAGTAAAGAACATACTAACCCCAAATCCATAGATCCCTTATGTGTTTGGTGTTTTCATATTTGGGGGCAACCCCTCTCTTTTCTTTTTCTCTTACATGATTTAGCTTTACTTAGAAACATATGACTTGGCATAGGGATTTCCAAGTTGGCTCTCATGTCTTCTTTCTTGTTTGAATTTTTTATTTTCTATTTTAAAGTAATTTCTCACAACATGGTGTTCAACAATTTCTTTAAAGTGGGGGCATAGATTGGAATAATTCTCTTGTAATTTTTCTTTTCATGGTTCATGGTGCAGTTTTCTTATTTTATATGATGTAGTTTGTGCTTTGTAGATGACATTGGGTATGGTGTCCTTCAAGATCATGATCTCTCTTATCATATTACATTCCTCTTAGTTACTTGATGCAACACACTGCATCCCCTAAGTTGTGATTTTTTAATTCTTTTATTGGTCCTCTCTTGGATACATTAGACACAATGCCCCCTAAGTTAAAAGACCTCACATGAACTAAGCAAGACTCCTTTGAACATTTCCTTTTTGGAATTTTTCATTTGTCATTATATGGCCACCTTTGCATAATACAAATTGCTTGCCTATAGATCCATCTTGTTTGTTCATGACCTCCAAGCATAGGAAGTTTTGCTTGTCTCATGAAGCTCGAAAATCATTTTTGTGAGGTGCCTTATTAAAGTTATCAGGTGGTATAACTTTGGTATGGTTTGAGTGGAAAGTCTGACTAAGGCATGAATTTCCCCATAGCCACTCACATGTGTGTGTGAGTGCATACCAACCATGAGTGTATTTTTCTTACCTTGTAGGACTTCTCACCTGGAAAACAGCCTAAAGTTTTGTTGCCTTAGAGTGAGTATGCATTTTTTTTGGAACAACAACCTAGATCTGATCCACATCATGATGGAAAAATGGTCGAAGCTTGATCAAACTCTTTTATCTCTTTTGTCTTCGATAGTGCATGCTTGTGCTTTTTTGTTGCTCTTTGTATCACTTTCATGTGTGTTATTTTTTACTTATGTTGGTTAGTCATGGGATCTTAATCCTGGGGGCTTGATCACCCCTCTTGGTCATTATCTCATATTATTGGAATTGATACACTTGGACCCCTCTTGGTGCATGTTGGTCTAATTTAGTGTGAGTTTGAAACAAGTTCATCCTCTCACTAAAGTGGGGGCTAAATGGAGTCACTGAAAAGGTAACCCTTCTACTTTTTTTGGCATAATGTTGCCTTGATTTAGTGTTGTAATGTGGATAACACATTCACATTAAGTCTTGGGTGCTTGTGAACTAATGGATTTTAACGAAACCTTGCTAAAGTGTTGTAATTCACTTTCAAACTTTTCTAGGGTTTTATTAAATAATCAAACTTAATAAACTTGTTTTTAATCAAAATAAACCTTAATCTTTCCTTATTTGGAGTGTTGTAATGCATAAATTTTCCTAGGCTTGTCATTAATAATTGGGCTTTATTATGCTTTAATTGGCCCTATTTTTCATCCACAAGCCTCATTTATTACATCTTTTTGAGGATAATCCCAACATCAATCATTGACCAATCATAATTCAAGTGTTTCTAGGTTGTGTGGCCCAAATTTGGTGATCTAGGAGTCATTTTCCACCTTGGGAAAATGGGTCCCACCTGGATCTTTTGGCCCTAAACTAGTTTTCACACATTTATAATCACTATTGGATTTTGGTCCCATACATTATGCCTAATGGGACTCATTCACCACCTTGGGTGAATGAGTCTCGTGTGGCCCAAAATCAAATTTAATTCAAATTTCTAGTGGGATTTTATTCTCCTAGATCTGATGCTAGATTATAGTGTTGTAATTTCAAGAATTCTTGCATAATTAAGTATAAATACAAGGTTCTTTCACTCATACTATCACCTAGCATTTTAGCATTCAAGGATAGATTATCAAGAATTTTAGAGAAGCATTCAAGTGTCAATCATCATGTCAAATATTTCATCCATCATGTTTGTTATTGTCCTAACAATTATGATGTAGGGTTTATGATTCAAGCAAGTGTTTCAAGCAAGATCAACATCATTCAAGCAAGAGTCAAGAACCACATCCATTGCAAAAATTTCAAGCATATTTGCAACACCTTATTGCTAGGGTTTGTTTTAGGTTGCATATTTCATAAGGAGTAAGATTAGAGAAAAGTTACAAATCATCCAAAGTTGTCAAAGTTGTCATCAAGCCTTGGAGAACATTGGAGATCATCTACATGTTGCAAATTGGAGATTCAAATCCAAAAATCATTCAGGAAGGACAAAGTAGATAGAGAAGAGTAGAATCAACTTTTGAAGCTTCAAAAAATCCCAACTAGAATGATTCACCTCTTTTGGAGAATGAGTCCTAGTTCTAACCAAGTTTTAGGATTTTTCACATTTGGTTACCCTTTTGCCAGATACTTGTTCCTGCATAGATTCCTAGAAATTGGACTGATTCACCCAACTTGGCGAATGAGTTCTAGTTAGCAATAAATTTAGTTTTTTCAGTGTTCAAGATCTCCACTTAGCCTTCTCTAGATTCCCAAGTTCACACTTTATATTTTATAGCTTTCTATTACATTTAATTTTCCTTTCTAGGCTATTTAGTACTAGTTTGCATTCAATTAGGGCTTTGCATTATATCTTGCATTTCATTGTATTTTCCAAGTTTACACTTGGTGTTGAACACCTCATTAGATCATATTTAGACCCTAGGATAGCCCTATTGAAAGATATATTTCTCTTTTGCATTAAGATCTCTAGGGTTATCCTTGAGTGGAATATCTTGGAAACTGGGTGTGATAGCACTTGATCAACCTATCCCCCATTTTTAGAGGTTCCAATTGAATAAAATCTTCTAAAAAAATTATTAGGTAGATATCCAGTAGGAATTTTGTTGGTTATTGGATGGAGATGTTGAATTTAAGGAAAATAAGAACACACAGTTTGAATTTGATGAATTTGAATTCACTACATAAGAAAATGATGGAACAATATACAAACCCTAGAAACAACCTGCCAAAATTGAAATGGTTCATTGAATTCCAATTAGGGTCATAGTATGGCTCGAGTTGCTTCTTGATGAAGAAAAAATTGTTATAAATTAGCATTTTAGTAATATGAAAAAGTTGGTTTGTGTGTGTGATGAAAGATAATAGTCAGTGAGTGAACTTTGTTACTGTATCAATCTATCAAAATATGAATGTACATTTGAAGCTATTTATAGTTAGGTGTGAGAGTGAACAAAGAGAAAAAAGTTGTGTTAAATTGATACATTATAGGTTTTACAAAACCAACTTATGCATACCTGAATTTGTAAATCTGTAGAGTTTATAGCCTCATTGTACTGAGTTGTAGCTAAGATTAGGGGATTGTAGTCTCCTTAGAGTTGTAGCTCCTAAATTAGGGTGTTTTTGCATCCTTGAAGTTGTAGCTTCTAAAACAGGTAGTTGAAGCTTCATTAGGGTTGAAGCCCTCAAAATTGTAACTAAACTTCATTGCTTGTGAGGTTAGATTAGGATAGTATATCCTAGTGGCATTTCTCATTGTGGTTTTTCCCATTATGGGTTTTCCATGTATATCTAGTGTTATGTGTTGCTCTTTCATGTGCATGTGATTACTATATTGGTTTATGTTTTAGTCTACACATTTTATTTTTTAAGGATTGAATTTGCAAAAAGGATTTTAGGACTAAATTTTTTGATATCTACTAATTCACTCCCATCTCAGTAGATCATTGTGTTCCAACAATGTCATCCCCTAGGACCTTGAGCTTATGTTTAGCCAGCCTATTGGACCTTCAAACACTAGTTTGTTCCACCCCCATGTCAACACTCGTGACCACCATAGTTTCCTCCTCAAAATATTTGGACCCAGTGTCATCCTCATCATTTTCCATGGGAGGTTCCTCAACATAGAAGGTTATGCCCCTTTTCCCCTTCTTTTGTTCAACTTTGGTTTTGTTAGGTATTTTTCTTTCTCCTCTATTGTTGATTGTCTATTTAATAATTTTTTTTTTGTTGTTAGTATTTGTTTTATGTTTTGTGGAGTGTTGTGATTGTGTTAGTGTTTATCCTCTTTTGTTTTTTTCTATTTAATATATACTTTTTTGTGGTTGGCATTGGTTTTATGTGATGAAAAGTGTTGTTATTATGTTGTTAGTGTTTCTCTTTTTTATTTGTTTGTTTGTTTAATGCATTTTTTTTTGGTTGTTGTTTGTTTTATGTGTTGTGGAGTATTGTTGTTATTACATGTTAGTGTTTCTCACTTTTTTTTTGTCTCCTTATTATATTTTTTGTGGTTGGTGTTTGCTTTGTGTGGTGGACTGTTGTTATTGCGTTGTAAGTGTTTCTCTCATTTTTTTAATTTCTTTTTTTAATATATATTTTTTGTGGTCTCCTTGTTGGGACTCATGTTTTCTTAGTCATTTGTCTCTTGTAACAATAGGGACCCTTGTTTTCCCCTTTAATTAATAAAAAATAGCCAGCTCATAAATAAATGATTGCTTAAATTTTAATACATTTTCAATGTATTAATTTTTGGTGATAAATTTTTAATTATATCATTGATGTAAATCTTATTTATACATTAATTTGAGGCTCAAATTTCAACTCTATTTATTTTTTATTATTTATTGAACAAAATTGAACACTATTATAGGCATCATAATATCCCTTTTGTATAGTGAGATGATAGACTAAATTAATATAAAATTTAATTACACCAATGAAATCCTCTTCCATAAAATTATATTGTTGACTCCTAAATTATTGATTGTTTGGAGAAAATACCTACACTAAATTGAAATTAATTATACAATTTCAAATTTTGATTCACAATTATTGAAATAGTGTTATTAAATCTAAGATCACATTATTGTTTTGATATAAGAAATGACTAACAAGAATTTAAGTTATCTACAATTAATATAATAGTGTATTATTTATGCAGTTTGATAGAAACTAACTTTCACTTCAACTACAATTTCAAGAATCAAATTACTAGTATGAACCAAGTATAATATGGTCAAGAACATTGTTGATCTAAAAATTATGCTACCATGACTTTAACCTAGAGTTTTTTAAGCTCAAAATTGAGCATATTCTAAAAACTCTATGTCCTTGACAAAAATAATTAATATTTTACAATGTCTCCATTAGATACACAAACTAATCAATGATAGGATCAAGATGTAATGTATCTCTTTTTTTTTTAATATAATAAATTAGTTTATAAGTGATATATGGATAAGAGTATTTTAGAGGCTATATGATATTATACTATTCAAAACAAAATTATATTTAGTTTTTATTTTTCAATGGTTTGTTGTGTGCCTTATTCTTTTCAATATTTTATTTATTTATGTTTTTTTGATAAAAGTAGAGGGCCACTATAATATATTAATATAAATATAAATATAATTTACAAATCCTAGTTTAGGCGAGCATACCAGCAAGAAAGAACCAAGAAGAAAACCTCTAGTTATAGCTCATGAATCACAAAATTGTTACAAAATCATCCCAATTAATGGGATCCATCAAAATCCTATCAATCTATCTCAGTGATAGAGTTCATAAACCTGATTTTACATGATAAAGTTCATAATCCTAATTTTACATAGACGTTAATATAGTATTTTTTGAGCAATTATCCCATAAAAAATTAGCAACTCTAAAAAATACAATACTGAGAAATTTAACACCCATAATCCCAAATTAGCAAAAAATCCAAAAAAGAAACTGAAACAAACTTTATTCCTCTATTTGTTCACCACCCTACACAGAGTTTCGTCTTGTGCTTTTTGAGCTTTGTGAAGACCCAAATCATTTGCAAAGAAGTTGAAACCCATTAACTACTCCTCTTCACTATTCTCCCTTGGTCGAAACCTTGCATTGTAACTTTGGTTCTCTTGCACAATAGGGATGGGTGAATTTGAGCTAGCATCACCTCCTCCTTAATGGCAACTGGCTCAGGTTGAACTTCCTCTACCTTTAGATTAATAGAGGGAATAATATGCATATTGGGCTTGTGCTCACATAGAAGGGAAATTGTATAATATTTCTCTTTGAATTCAAAAGAAATGGCAGGACATAAGCACCTACAATGTTTCCTTAGGTCTTTCAATAACACACTAGCATTTCTGAGTTGCAACACTAATCTAACCACTTCAAAGATTTCATCAAAGCCCTATTTAGATTTGAGATATTCCATTGGAAATACACCCCCTACATACCCATCCCAGAAGAAGAAATTGTATTCTTGCACTGCTTTTGATAGTGCATTCCTATCAATTAACTGGGGTTTAACAAACTTTACCACTATTTTCTCAAGCTCTACCAAAGATTGAAAGAAATCTAGTGTGTTTGAAAGGAACACTAAAAGTACTTGTGACAGGTATAATATCCTCCTGGCTCGTGGACTAGCAAATTCCACACCCAAAATCGACCTTATGGCTTCTTCCACCTTTGGACAGGATACATCAAAAATTAAAGATAGGCCTGCATGAGAGAGATGCTCCTCAAATGGTCACTCCCATTCCTTTACTGAGCAGGGCACTCTAAAATTCCATGGTCATGCCAACATTTTTAATCTTCTTCACTCGCAGATGAATTGGCTCTTCAATTTCCAGAAACCTCCTAAACAATTAGCAATGTGTGTGGTAAAAAATGGCCAAGTATAGCCGCTATTTAAAAGTCAATTACCTTTATTAACTGCTTGCATATGAAGCATAGCCCAAAATTAGATGAGAAATTTTCCTCCATTTGGCTTGTGTGAGGTCATTTCAACTAAAAATTTATTTAATTTTCCCATTTGATGAGGGAATATATGTACCTATGTATAAACTTTGCCTTAGGGAATTTTAAATGAAATGAACAAGTTTCCATTTTTTGGACTCATGGCAATTCCTTGAGGTGTCCATCTACAAACTTAACATAGATGATGTCAAGCACGGTACTAGTTTGTAATGGATGCATCATTACCCTTTAAGCCTGCCTACCAAATGAAATGGTTGCACAAACTAGATAGCCCACAATCATGATTTGATAATTCTTACTGAACAAAGGTATAACTTGATGTAAGGAAATATTTATGCATTTTTTATACATCTTGAAATGTGTGAGGCACACTTTCCATCAACATTGTCAATCATGATTTAAGATTAAGGAAATATGAAGCCCAAATTTTGGCGTAAGGTATATTTGAAGCAACATAATTACCCATGATCACTAACATTCCCTAGCATTCCCATGCTTTAAAGTATTGATGAATTCATTTCAAACAAATACTCGATATATTTGTGCCTTGCTTTATTTATTATTGTTTTGTATTTTGGATGATTTTCTAATGGGTAATTTTTGCTACCTCACACATATCTTATATTTACATAAAATTATTCATTGTGTAAATCTCTTAAATACTTTTTCTTTATGTGCATTATACAAATATATTTTACACATAAATTTCTTGTGCCATTTTCATATTAAGACAATCTATATAGACCTTGGTTAATCATTTGTTATGTCAAACAAGTGAGTGGATTGATTTTGGATAAATGAGTAATATTTTTTTTCATCATTATACTTGTGCACCTTGTTGTTAGATTATGTGAAATTTCATGCTCATTAGCACATGTCTCACCATTATGATTTATAGTTATGAAGTCAATTAATAGATACTTTTGAATTCTATTAAATGGGCTTCTTGAAATTAGTTAAGAAATTATCAAAAGCTTACTTTTAGTGATTGTTCCACATCATTAAGAATCTACATTAACATGGTTGATGCTATATCTCAAATCTAATTTAACCTCTTCTTGAAGTGGTAGTTACTTATACTATTTTCCTCATGGAAAAGTCATTGGTGAAGCTAAATATTCATGGTTCTAACTATCTTAAGAACATATTTCAAAGGAGAATGCATTTTCACTTTGGAGTAATTTTGATCCACATTCTAAAAATAGATTAGCTTGGGTTAAATTGTGGAGTAGAGGCTCTTTTCTTACATTGGTAATTTCATGTGGATGGTCTCCATTATTTTGTAAAAGGCCCTTATGCATATAAACTCTTTGTAATTGAATAAAAGTGTCATGTTTCTATTTCTCCATTATCATATTCCTTATACTTTTTTTTGTGAGTTTTTACATTTGATGCTAGTTATTTATTTGACCCACTTATGATGATATATTATTTGGTATAATAGGATGCATCCTAATTTACTACACCCTTAATATTAGTGTACATCGGGTTATGAATAGTCGGCTTGTGGCTATCTTAACTCTCTATTAAGTCATATTATCATTAGTATATTGTTATTTAGTTGTTTAGGTCAGCCTAGGACTTATATAGGTGTGTCTAAGTTGGCCTAGGTGATATCCTAGGAATAAATAGGTATATATAGGAGGTTGTGAGTCTTATTTCATCATCAAGTTGTGAAGTGTGTTCTCATTAGAGATATTTGGAGGTTTTCCCCCTCGAAGTGGCTTGTTATTCTTAGTTATTATCAAGTATTTGCAACATATTTCATATCATATTCTCCTATTGTGCAAGTTATTTCATAACATAATTCCTATTAATGAGAGTTTTGTGAGATCTATAGTTGTAAGTGTATGTTGCAGGTTGTCTATAAAGAGAAATGGTTGACATATTGGGGATATGAGGTAGAAAAATAGAGTGTCTAGAGGGTGACAGTTGTAAACCTTGTCAATATGCTAAGAGTTATTTGTGTGAGCTTTGTTGTCACAAAGAACATGCATGTAGGATTTTTTTAAATAGAAGATATTATTAAGGATAAAATAGAAGATAAAGTTACACAGGGGAATTCAAACGAAAAATTTGATGAAAATTTTGCTATAAAATATTATTTTTTGTGATCTCTATGGATAGATGATAATACACTAAGGTTTCATTTTTCTAGCTATTCAAGAAGCTTAACTATAGGAATTATTGGACTTAAAAATTGAGATAGAAAATTATTTTTAATTTTGAGTGAACTAAAAATCCCAAGAGAGTGAAGTACACTACACAAAGGTTTAAATGGAATATGTTTCATTATAGTGAGATTATGTAAAAAAGGGCTTTGTTAAGATGAACAATAGAGAGGTATTAAAATGGGTTACATGGTTACCATGCTCAAGGGGGAACTCATGCCAAGAAACTACACATTATATTTTCTTAATAAAATCCAAAACCAATACCACATTGAGTATACATTTAAGAGTTATATTTACTCAAACTATGGGATGGTCATGTGGAAGAGGACAAAGGGAAATTATTTGAGTATGCAAATGGTTTTTTCACTTCCATTCCACATATTTTTTTATTACATATACATTTATGGTGAATTCCTATCAATTTATCCTTAAAGTGGACACAAAGTTATCTCAAAGACAACAAGGCTTGTGAGGAAAATGAAGAAAGATAATTAAATGGGTCCCACTACTATTATTTGAAGGAGGTTTTTTGGGGTATGATATAATTAAATGTTGTTTGTTAGGTTTTATGTGATTTCTTAGGTCAAATAGGCTTCTAGAGAAAAATTAATGGGTCTAAGTGGCCTATAAATGTTGTTTTGAAGGGTGAATGATGTGAAGGGACTCAAAACTAGGTCCAATTATGCATGAAATTGTCTCTTTTCTCAAGAGGGTCCAATTTTATATGACACATTTAGCCCCCACTTTAGCTCCTATATGACTCTATGTGCATATGTAAGCTAAAGGACTCTAAAGGATGCACCTTATTGCATAAAAAGATACTTATTCAAAAGGATAGGAGAATGAAGCCCCTAGTGTAGTTATATGCACAACCAAAGCATTAGGAACCACATCCTACAACACACATTTGTTAATTGCTAAAAAATCATTTTATCCAACTCTTAGGGATCCAATTCGAGGGTAGATGTATGCCCCCTTGATTTCACTTGCTTTATAGAGGTGGAATCAAGGTAGCAATCTAGCCACATCGAATAAGAAACATCATATCTTTGGTATTTTCCAAGTACCATGCCACATAACGATATATGATTGATGATGTCGAGTACGGAATCATGATTTCAATGCATCAAACATCATCATAAATGGATTACCCTAGCTCTCGTTATGTTGATTTGAAGAATATCTACATTAGGAGTTCTTGAAAAGATGATAATCGTATGTGAATGTGTAAAAGTAAAAAGAGATGAAAAGTAATTAAAAGGAGAATAAAGTAACTTGTCACTTATTATTCATTTTAGCTTTATGTAGCTTGAGAGTGATGTGTGAGAGAAGATTATGCCAAGCAGATGGGATTACACACCTTTGCAGCTGGATGATCTTCATGAGCATGTGGCATGAGGTGAGTTGATTTTGCAACTTTTTCCTTGTAAATTTATAATAATTTAATGATTTTTATGCATGGATAGGTTATTTTAGGGTTCATGGAAAAAAGTTCACAAAGTGTCCCCTTTTTTTGTAAAATGTCCCATTTGTTCGTAGAGTGTCCCTTTTGTTTGCAAAGAGTCCTATTTCTTCACGAAGTGTCCTCGTTTCTTTACGAAATGTCTAAAAGGGGTTCTAAAGTGTCAGGCTATTAGAAAAGCACACTAGAATTACTTTAGCACATTTGCTTGATGAATAATGTGAAAATTGAAGATATTAGATGAAATTTAGAGCATTTTGTGATGATTTTGATAGGTCCCCGCCCGGTAGCGATAGTGGCTAGGGGGAAGATAGCTCACATTTTTGAGAGATCATGCACCAACACTATCAATAGTAGAGGTAGAGTATTTATAGTCAGTGGGTATCTATTGGGCATATCTTATGCCACATATGAGATACCATGACACCATGCTTATGGCTTTGTGCGAGCAGTGGGATGCAGATACATGTACCTTTCATCTTCCCATTGAGGAAATGACTATCACTCTTGAAGACATACACCACATTCTCCAAGTTCCCTTTTGGGGAGAGTGGGTATATTTCTAGGGGGATTGGTCATTTTGAGAGAAGAAGAGAGATATGAAATATTGTCTACGTGGTATGATACATGATGAGAGGGTTAGAGCACAGATCAAGCTTCCTATGTTATTGTATTCACGAGCTCCTACGGTTAGAAATATTATGATGCATACAATGGCACTGGTTCTCAATCCAGATGGACAAGCGACACACTTGGATGGGGGATTGGTACATTTGATACAAGGGATGTATGAGTAGAGGATAGTTTATGCTTGGGGTCATTGCGTTCTAGCACACTTGTATTATGATCTTGGTCAATTTGTATTTCAATAGATCAATAGTATGGTCCATTTTATGCTTCTACAGGTGTGGTGCCTTGAGCATATCACATGTACCAGGCCTATCAGATACCCTTGTACTATAGCTACAGGTTATCCACAAGCATTTGACTATCCCTTATGACACCTATGGTAGTATGGGGATTTACACTTTTGGAGGGTGATATTTGACTAGCTGGAGGAGGATGAGATCCTATGGAAACCTTGTCTACTTACTTTACAGTGGCTAGATCCCACTAGATAGTTACGAAGGATAAAGATGGATAGGTATCTAGCAAGGAGGCATGACTATGTTGTATGACCGTTCTATTACAGGTGAGTCATGCAACAGTTTGGATAGGTGTAGAAACCATTGAGGGCATGCCCCTTCATTAGATGATCAGTGTGGAGTGCTCGAAGACCAGGTGATATTGTTTGGTTGACTATAGATCATGTTCGTGAGAGTGATTCTGATGATTCAAATCATGACCAGCCATCAACATCCAATGTTGATGATGTCGGCAGCACAAACGAGCATAAGGAGTGGTGGTCATATGCACGACTAAATCCTTTGTTCCCTATGTATTTCCCTATAGGTGATGCAAAGCTAGTAGTAGATGAGGGTGATGAGCCAAAGGAGAGAGTAAAGGAGGTATGGTATAGGCAAGTAGATATTTTTATAGATGTTATTGATGATGAGTACTAGTCTGAGGCTGATCTTGACTATGAGGACCAGGATAGAGGGGAGGATGATGATGAGGTGGAGGATTATGAGGAGGATGATTAATATGAGGAAGAGCCACCCTTGAGCAATGATGAGGAGGTAGCTATTGAGGATTGGTATGAGCATGGAGAGTCCTCACATACTTACAAGACTAGATCATAGGTAGTAGCTATAGCAGACATCAACACTCAGAGTCAAAGAGAGGCTAGCACATCCTTGATGCCCCCTAGAGATGAGGAGGTTGATATTCCTCATGCATGTGGAGACATAAGTGATGATATTTGATTTTACACATGTCCTTTAGTGATTTATGCATTATTTTTATAAATGTATATCATGATGATGTGTTACTAATTTTGGACATTGTCTATCTTGTAGGAGTGATGAGAGACTGGCAAGAGTTCTATCATCATGCTACCACACAGATAGTTCCTACATCTATCGATGAGGAGGAGATGGATCCTGACTACATGCTCCCATAGATTGTGGAGGAAGAGCCAATCACTCGGACCATTCGCGAGGTTACGAGAAGCATACGAGAGCATGAGGAGATGACTCTGTCTAGCTAAGAGTGCATTACAGTCAACACAGACCTCAGCAGAGGTAGAGAGAATGTGTGTAGAGCTAGCATAGGCATGAGCAGAGAGGGATTAGATGGAAGATGAGTGGCTTATAGTCGTTTATCAAGTATAGGGTCTAGATTCTGCACTTAGACTCGATAGTTCATGATCACAGTCACACACGACCATCTCATGACGTCTAGGGACTAGATCACGAGTGCTAGATCTTGAAGGGTCTAGCTCTCATAGACCATTATGACATTGTATATGATTTTGAGATGTATATAAAGCTTTGATATATATATATATATATAGGCATGTACATGTGATTTTATGATGATGTGTCTCTTTATGTGGATGTTAAATGCTAAGTGATTAACTAAATGACATAGTAAAAGTATTTAATTAATGGCTACATGATTTAACAAGATTGATGCGATCTAGTGTAAAATATATTGTAGTTTTAGCATAGATACAACATTGATAATGAGAAAAGAATATGTTAAATTAAATACACTGATAAGGATCTAACTTGACATAATAGGAATGTGAATAGTATGAAGCCTAAAGAAATTATAAAATGAACTTAAATAATTACCTTAGTGTTCAAGACAAACAAAAATTTAATTGTCAAGAATGAAACAATGTGAAAGTTATTTAGAATAACATCAAATAACTTTAAACAACACTGCTATATCAACCATACTATTCAAAAGGGATTAGAGATAATACTGACGCAAATGTATGGAATTAATGGGTTACCTAAGGGGCGTTCCATCAAGCTGCATTAAGAGATAAGCACCAAACCCATAATTGGTATCAACTATGTAAGGTCCCAGCCAATTAGGGCTGAACTTATCTTTATCTTTGTTGTCAACACTAGCATTTCATTGATTTTCAATGAGAACAAAATCTCCCTTCGAAAACAATCGAGGGATGACATGAATCTTTTGTTTGCATTGTAATTGTTTGATATGAGCTTGGAGATGTTTGAGAGCATTAATGTGATGTTCATCGAGCATCTCGAGTTGATGTAATCATTGATCTTGATAAGTGTCATCATCGAAAAGATCTCAGAGAGAAACTCGCAAAGTAGGAATTTCTAACTCCAAGGGCATAATTGCATCAGTACCATAAACAAGGTTATAAGGGGTATTTCCTGTGGATGATCTAACATTAGTTCTATAAGCCTAAAGTGCATGAGATAGTTGTGTATTCCAATCTTTATGATGCTTGGTGAAAATTTTCCTGAGGATTTACTGAAGAAGCTTATTAGTATTTTCAACTTGTCCATTGGATTGTGGATAATATGGTGTAGAAAAGTGATGTTAAATATTGAATGTTTCAAGAAATTTCTGAACATCATTATTATTAAATGGAGTTCCATTGTCTAAAATGATTATGGAACGGATTCCAAAGCAAGTAATTATGTGGTCCAAGATGAAATGAAAAATTGCTTCAGCTATTGTAGAATGAAGGGGAATAGCTTCCACCCATTTCATGAAATAGTCTATTGCGGTTATGATAAATGTATGTCTAGCAGAAGAAGGTGGGGAAATTTTTCCAATAAGATCTACCCCTCATACTGAAAATGACTAAATGGGAACATTGGCATGAAGCTCAATAGTAGGAGTGTGGATCAAATTGCTATGCTCTTGGAATTTATGACATTGTTTAATGTAGGCGAAGCAATCCTTCTCCATATGTCTCCAATAATAACCCATATGAATTAGTTTTTGCACTAATGAATGACCTCCAAAGAGACCTCCACAGGCACCAACATGAGCCTATTTGAGCACTAAAGGGATTTTAGAATCTCTAAGACATCATAATAGGAGACCATTAAAAGATCTTCTATACAATGCGTTTGCAAGGATCACATATTTAGCCGCAAGCTTACGTAAACACTTTCGACTATTTGTTGTGGTAGGTTCGGGAATGGTATTGTCTTTCAAATAGTTGTATATTGTATTGTACCATTCACATGAAGCATCTTGAGTTATCGCCAAATGTATTCTAATGGAGTATTGATCAAAGGTTGCATGATGGGATGGATAACGAAAGTGAAGTCTATGGAAGGATCATGTGGGGATATGAGAGAAGCTACACTCGCCATTGCATCTACATGTCGATTATCTTTGTGGGGGATGTTATCAATGGTGAATGAGTCAAATTTTTCTAATAGTCTCATTATAAGATCCTTGTATTTTAATAATTTGTCATGTTTAGTTTGATGTGTACCATTGATTTGTTTGATGACCAATTGTGAATCGCCAAATATCTTGATATGTTTAGTGTTTATAGATAAAGTAGCTTCTAAACTTATGATCAATGCCTCATACTCAGCTATATTATTTTTGTATAGGAAATTTAATCGATAGGATAAGGGAATAGGTTTTCTGTCAAGTGGAATTAGTACCACTCCAACATTGAAACCTGTTTGATACTTAGATCTATCAAAAAATAACTCCCATGGTGTTATATTAGTGGTTAAGACATGATCATTAGGAAAGGAATTAGGAGTAGGTAAAGCAAAAGGAGAAGGAGCGTCAACTAAGTGATTAGTTAAGGCTTGACCTTTGATTGATTTTTGTGAAAAAAATTTAAGGTCAAACTCAGTTAACAACATCACCCACTTAGCTAAGTATCCGGCGAGGTTTGTTTTGTTGAAAAGATATTTAAGAGGATCAAATTTTGTGATGACTTCTATTTCAGCATTTAGTAAATTATGTCACAACTTACTACTAGTAGTGAATACAAGAGCCAAACATTGTTTTTAAATTGGTGAATATCGTGTCTCATAATCAATTAAGATGTGGATAATTATGTAATAAATAAGGTGTTATTTACCATGATCATTGTGTTGAGCCAACAATGTTGCAAGAGCATGGGCCAATGCAACGATGTACAAGATAAATAGTCTATGTGGCACAGTGGGTTTTAAAATAGGTGGAGTAGCTATATATTCCCTTAGACTCTCAAAATCATGTTTACAATCCTCAACCCAATCAAAATGGATACACCTTTTAAGGAGATGCGTGAAAGGTAATGTGTGATCAGCTAAAGATGCAATGAAATGACACATAGCTTGAATTTGACCTTGTAACATACACACCTGAGAAATATTCCTAGGAGGTGGCATGTTAATAATTGCATCAGTTTTCTTTGTGTCCACCTCAATGCCTCTATGAGATATGAAAACCCCCAAAATTTTACTACTATCTACACCAAAGACACACTTTTTTGGATTCAATCACATATTGTATTGTCGTATTCATTTGAAGATTTTATGAAGGACGTTTATATTGTCTTGTTGTGTTAAGGATTTAGCTAGGATATCATCAACATAATATTCCAAAATTTTGTGAATGTAATCATGAAATATTAATGTCATTTCACATTAATAAGTTGCACTGACATTCTTTAGACCGAATGCCATCACAACCCAACAAAATGTTCCCCAAGCAGTTGTGAAGGTAGTCTTATATTGATCTTGGGGGTTAATAATGATTTGATTATAACCATAAAATTCATCCATGAATGAAAAAAAAACATTTCTAGTAGTTGAATCCGCAATCATGTCTATATTAGGAAGCAAAAAATAATCTTTTAAAGAGTCTTTATTCAAGTCTCAAAAATCCATGCACATCCGAATACGATTATCAAGTTTTGAAACTGTGACTATGTTTGAGATACAAAGAGAATAATCAATAGGTCTAATAAAGCTGGCATCAAGAAGTTTTTCGAGTTCTTCTTTAACATGCAAGGCTATGTTGGGATGCATTTTTTGGATCATTTGATGAATAGGTTTAGCATTTTCAGCAAGGACAATGTTATGCATCACAATTTTTGGGTCAATTCTTGGCATATCAGAATATTTCCAAGCAAATTTTTTAGGAAAATCATGAAGTAAAGTGGTAGTATCTTCTTGTTCTTCATCATCAAGGCACTTCCCAATCTTAACAACTTTATCTTTATCATTAATGTCCATTGGAACATCAATTATATCTCCTAAAGGGAGTGCGTTGGATTTAGGACTTTCATATTCAGAAAATTCTTTAGTGATATCACTTGCTTTTTGCTCGGTAACGTTCATGGCACGAGTAATTTTTTTCATGTAAGTATGCAAGGATGGGGTATCATAAACACCTAAATTTTTTTTCAAAGCCTCATCGCTATCGACATATGTCAATGAAGGTGGTAAGGTTATATTGATTAAATCAAGATGTTTAATTGTAAGTTTGTGTTGTGGGTGATATGTTATTGCATTAATGTGCAAGGATGGTCATTGAGTAGCTTTGGTCATTTTAGAAAATGAATATCCCAATCCAATTTTTGTTTCTTGTGTATTAGGTTCAATAGGGACACAAATACCTTGCTCATGTTTTCTACACCCTTTTCTAGTATAGCCTAATTGTTTTAAAAATTTATAGCCTTTTTCCATAAATTCTTTCCATTTTGTGTGGAGTAGGTGAGGATTGGTAATCTATATCATCAAAATTTTTTGTGTATGTTGCATTGTCATATGAATTATAGGAGATAGATGTTTGAGAATATTGTTCATAATTTTGAGTGGACATGATGGTTGGTTGATCTTATTGCTCATCTTTCTTTTGTATGAATATGTATTTGCCCATAAACAAGGGTGTGAATTCTAAGGATCCGAAATTGTCACCAAATAATTTAGATACAAATTCCTTATCATTTTTTTCCATTTGAAGAGGGTCTACATTGGATGTTGGAATTAATGTTTTCAAAGGACTTGTAACCCCTTTTTCAAGGTGCAAGCAACTTTCAGGCTCGGGGTCTATTTCAACTTGATAGATGCGATTGTTATAAACATATTTCATGATACAATGAAGGGTTTAAGGCACTACATTCATCTCATGAATACATGGTCGGCCTAAAAGAAGATTATATGAAATATCATAAGGCATGACATGGATAGGAGTCTGCAAAGTAGCCACCCTAACTGTAATAGGCAAAGTAATTATCCCAAGTGGTTGCTTTGTTGTATTATCAAATCCTCTAATAGAGACAAAATTAGGTATTATTTGTGACCTCTCAACATCTAATTGATCAAGGAGACTCACACTACACTCATTAAGGGAAAAAAAATTATCTATGAGAGTGCGTTTGATACCTATGCAATTGAATCGAGCAATTATCATAAATGAATCATGTTGTTTATGCAACTCCAAAGGAGGGAGCTCATGTTGATGGAAGGTAATGTCAAGATTCTATTTGTGAATGAGAGTTGCTACATCATTCATAGTGGTACTAGGAGGAATTGTGATTTGTTTTAGGGTGGTTTGAAGAGTGTTGTGATAATTTGGTGAGTTTTGAAGCAAATCCCAAAGGGAAATTTTAGCGAGAGTATTCTTTAATTGTTCAACAAGATCATACTCCTTTGTGTGTGGGCTATAGTGAGGAGCAATAGGCGGATTGGGTAAAGGTAAAGAGGGTGGGGCTGGTTGTGGCAATTACGGGTTGTTTCGAGTGTTATATGTATGAGCAACAATATCATTACTAGATTTCTATGATACAACAGTTTTAGGGGGGTAGAGGGTGTACCGGGGTCGATTAGAGGGGTGAAGCCAATGTGAGGGTGGGTAGAGGGTAAGCTTACGTTGAATTACATTAACGTCCTTGATATTAGAGGTCTCACAACAAACTAAAGTGGATGAGCTAGGTGAGATGAAGTCTTGAAGAGACTCATCTAGCAAATGCAAATCATCATGACTAAAGGGTTTGAGGGGTAGATTATTGTCAACTAGTTTAATATGTTCAAGAGAAGCATTAGAGGTTGTAACATTCAGTACCATGAGTTGGTAACCACAAACCTTAGTGGATGGATTATGCGAGATGAAGTCTTGGAGGGCTTCATCTAACAAATAAAAGTCATCACAAGAAAAAGGTTTGAGGGAAACTTTATCATTAAGGGGTTTATGTTTATCAATGCAAGCATTAGAGGACGAAGTGAGTGAGAAAAAGTCTTGAAGGACTTCATCTAACTGGTCAACATCATCACTACTAAGAGGCTTAGATGAGATGTTGTTTCTAATTTGAATCATGTGCTTGGAGGGATTATTTGATGTTTCATTTTTTGCGTCTTTATGTATCGATGAATCTTATCTAAAAGAACTAGGAATGAAAAGGGAAGAAAGGAAAATTTCAAAGATATAAAACTATCCATGAATTCCATGAAAAGAAATAAAATTTATGCTAATAGAAACATAAAAAAATGAACTTTAATAGAAAGATGCAATGCAGGAAACTGAAATCTGGAAATGTTGATTGAAAATTGTAGAGGGATTGATTCGCCCTAGGTGGCGAATGAGTCCTAGGAGATGAATTTTTAAAGATTTTTCTATTTTTTTGTGTTTTATGAAGATTTTCAAGTCTTTGTAATGTAGAAACAGAATGCAAATGCAGAATGTAGAAATTCTTGAATGAAATACAATGTAATAATGAGATCTAAATAATGCTTTCACTAATGCAATGTTTTAAAAAACCTAAAGAGGAAAAATAATGTAAAATGATGAAGCAATTAAGTCCTAAGATGCAAATAGAAATGTAAGTTAGAATGATGTTATGCTCAAAATTCAATTCCACCAAATGAACCATAGATTTTTGGCTCTTAGGACTTCTCTTACTCTTCTAGGGTTTTTCACCTAAAAGGAGAGAGTTAGGTGAAAAATGCTAAGGTTTCATTCAAATTTATGTTATGTATGATGTTTTCTAAGCTAAATGAAGTAAGCTAAATGCAATTGAATGATCTATATAATAGATTATGATTGCAAAACTAAAATCTATGTTATGTTTGAAAACACAGTGTTGTTTGCAAAAATACTTTAAAGAATGAACAAAATGCAAATTAAACTAAACATAAGGCTATTTCTTAGAGTGTGTACACCTAGAAAATTTGAGAAACTTGACTTTAGGCTGACTGGGACTCATTCACCACCTTGGGTGAATCAATCCCAAAACATGACTTTTTTGCATAGAAGCTATTTTCTGGCAGTCAGGGACTTGGATCTATATCTGACTCAAAATTTCCCCTCAGGAGGGACTCATTCACCATGCATGGAAAATCAGTCCACTTTAAAATTTCTACAATTTCAAAGTTTTGTCTTGCACCTTGACAATTGTACAACAATTTCTAACAGAAATCTGACTTTGGATCTCAGAAAATTCTTACAAAATAGCTCAAAATTGTTTGTCTAATGGGGCATTTTCCTTGTCCAAACCCCCATTTGGGTAATAAACCTTTAATGCAAAAAAATCTACATAAACCCTAGCCTTATATGTACTAAAGACTAGGAAAAGTTGAGATGTGACAAAGATCCTATCCTATTGCTCTAGAATAAGACATGTAAGAATGATCTACATGATGCAAGATCTCAACCCTAGAAACCTTACAACACATGAAAAATAGGAATGAAATGACATAAAAATGATAAAAAAACAAGATGCAAACCTAAATTTGAAGATAAGGTTAAAATGGAAGATGGAATCAATAGGAAACCAAGTCCATAGGTGTGATTTGGTGGCTAGTTGCACTTCTTCACCCTAGATTTCTTCATGATTCACCATAGGTATCCATCATCGACCCTTTTCAATGTTGGATCTTGACAAGAGAAGTGAGCTTCAAGACTTGCAAAAAACCTAGTTTTCTGCCCTAAAACATCAACTTTAGCTAATGAAACTTGTTGTGGAAGACTTGACTTTATGAATTTCTCTTGAGAAATCATAAAACGATAAAAAAAGATGATAAAAAGATGTGTGAAATGACTTGAAATGAGTATTTATAAGCAAAAATAGCTTGTTTTCCATTAATTAGACCCAAGAGGCTGACATTCACTAAAAGTTAAAGTTACATTGATTAAATTCTAGCTTAAATTTGAATTTTCACTCAAAGGGGACTCATTTGCCACCCTTGGTGAATGGGTCCCACTAGAGGGGACTCATTCACCCAAGGTGGAAATTGGGTCCCACTACTGATGTTTGAAGGTGGATTTTCAGGGTATGATATAATTAAATGTTGTTTGTCAAGTTTTATGTGATTTCATAGGTAAAATGGGCCTCTAGATCAAAATTAATGGGTCTAAGGGGCCTATAAATGTTGTTTTGAAGGGTGAATGATGTGAAGGGACTCAAAATTGGGTCCAATTATGCATGAAATTGTCTCTTTTCTCAAGAGGGTCCAATTTTCTACAACACATGGATAATATGGTAGTAAGGCTAGATAAATTGCAACAAAAATAAACAAAGGACCCAAATGAGATTAAAGAAGAAATAATTGGAATAAGAAGTGGTATTGATAAAAAAATAACATACCAAGAAGGGTAATCTCATTTAAAAGATAAATCCCAAGATAGTAAAAAAACTAAAATAACATGAGGATGTAAGGCTATTTGAATACATGAAACTCATTACCATTGAAAATAAAAGTGACAACAAAGATAAACTTGTTGAAATAGTGAGATTTGATAGTGATGGTTCAAAATATGTTGATGAAGACTGAAAGGAAATAGAAAAGAGCAATGGAAAGTACTAATAAAGAGAAATTGTTTGAAGGAAAGAGATTACCAAATAAATTTAAGTAGCCAAACCAAGCACCACCAAAGCAAGAGAGACATAAGAATTTTGTCAAGGGGAAAAAATAAGAAAAAACCCCAATATTATGAATGGAGGAAAAATTCCTAAAGAATAATACAAAGAGAGAGAGAGAGCTTCAGCCTTAGCTTGCTTGCTTGAATCTTGAAGAATGAGAGGAGAGGAACCTCAATAAGTAGAGGTGAGAAGGAGTTAGAATGTAACTCCCAACTCAATGAATGCCACCATTCATCTATGTGTGTGCAAAGTGTCACCTCTTAAGGAGGTGGTTACAAATATTCCTCAATAAAGGAATTAAAATAAGCCATCCTCACACATGTGTGAGATGACAAAAAAAGGCAAAAGAATTGTAGGGATTTCTTTGGAAAATTCCTACAAGTTAATAAATAATTACAATTAAAGAATAACCTTTACCAAGTAAAGATTAATATTCTAACACCCCCCCTTAAGCTTTACTTGGGGAGGTCACATCAAACCCTTCAATGGGTTGTAATCCAAGATTTTTACAATGAAAGAGAAATTTATCTTTACAAAGAGCTTTGGTAAGAATATCTACAACTTGATCTTCACCTTTATAATACAAAAGAGAAATTTGCTTGTCTTCAATTTGCTCTCTAATGAAGTGATGTTGAAGAGAAATGTGCTTGGTCCTTGCATGAAAAATTGGATTCTTTTCCAAAGCAATAGCACTTTGATTATCACAATATAAAGGAGTAGGATCCTTTTGAGGTAGACCCAAGTCTTCAATTAATCTTCTTAACCATAATGCCTCTTTAGATGCATTTGTACAACCTTTATATTTAGCTTTTGTAGAACAAAGAGAAGTAGATTGTTGCTTCTTACTATTCCATGAGATTGCACCTGATCCAACAAAGAAATAATAACCACAAGTGGATATCCCATCATTGGGATCACCTCCTAAATTTGAATCAGTATAACCTTTTAAAGAAAAATCACAATTTGAATCATAAAAGAGACCAAGATTAAGAGTTCCTTTAACATATCTTAAAATTCTTTTTACAACTTTAAAATTAGTTTGTTGTGGTTTAGACATAAATCTAGAAACCAATCCAACACTATAAGAAATATCAGGTCTAGTAAGAGTTAGATAATTTAAACTTCCTACTAATTTCCTATATAAAGTAGGATCAACAAAAGGAGTTTCCATATCGACCATTAATTTAGTTTCTAATTCACAAGAAGTAGGAACACACTTTGCATCATTCATTTTAAATCTATTTAAGAGATCTTGAGTATATTTATGTTGAGAAAGAAAAATACCTTTAGGTGTTTGCTAAATTTGCATACCCAAAAAATAATGTAATAGGCCTAAATCAGTCATTTGAAATTGTTGATTGAGTTGAGACTTAACATCACTAATCAAATTGTTAGAACTAGAAGTGATAATTAAATCATAAACATATAAAATAATAATCACAATATCATCTTCACTATGCTTAATATATAAATTTGGATCATTTTTACTTCTAATGAAACCTTGAGATAAAAATAAGGCATTCATCTTCGAATACCATTCTGTAGGAGATTGCTTTAAACCATAAATTGATTTCTTAAATTTGTAAAGAAGATGTTCATTTCCTTCCTTAATGAAACCCAAAGGTTGAGACATATAAATTTCTTCATGTAAATCACCATTTAAAAATGCACTTTTAACATCCATTTGATGAATAGGCCAATGCATATGAGAAGCTTAAGAAAGAATAAATTTAATAGCGGGCATCTTAGCTATTGGAGCAAAAGTTTCATTATAATCTAAGCCTTCAATTTGAGAAAAGCCCCTAGCAACTAATCTAGCTTTAAACTTGCTAACTTCGTTAGTTTCATTAACCTTAGTTTTATACAACCATTTGCATGAAACAAGATTCTTACCTTGAGGTAATGGAACTAAATCCCAAGTATTATTAGCAATTAAAGTATCATATTCTTCTTGCATAGAATTTTTCCAATGAGGTTGATCTTTAGCTTGTTCATAAGTTTGAGGATCATTTGAATTCATAATGTTAGACATCAAAGAATAATTACAATAATTTTCCTTTCTTCTTTTAGGTGGATTTTTAGCTAAATAATCCTCACTTTCTTGCAACAAATTTTTAAACCATTTTGGCTTTATTTTAGATGTAGGAGTATCATCACTAGAAGAAGAATCATGAGGAGAAATTTCAATATTTTCATCATCACTATCGCTATGAGTAAGAGATGCATTAGGAGGGTTAAGAGGAGTTTCAACTTGAGGATTATCCTCCACAACAATAACTTTATTTTGAGAAGAATCAATATTATGCACTTTAGAACAGTCATGAACACCATTTTCAGCAATGCATACATCTCTAGCAACTTTAACTTTGTTAGTAAGAGGATTATAAACTCTATAAGCTTTAGAATGTTCATCATAACCAACAAAAATATGATAAGAAGATTTAGCATCTAATTTTTGCCTCTATTGTTTAGGTTTGTGAACATAAGCAATTGAACCAAAAATCCTTAAATGCTTAAGATTGGGCTTCCTACCAAACCAAGCTTCTTCAGGAGTTATATCCTTTAAAGCTTTAGTAGGAGTCCTATTAATGATGTAAGTAGCACAAAACATAGCTTCTGCCCAAAATTTATAAGACATATTTTTAGCATATAACATACATCTAGCCATTTCAACAATACTTTTATGCTTCCTTTTTGCTACACCAATTTGTTGAGGTGTATAGGGAATAGTTAGCTCATGCTTAATACCAAATGATTTCAAATAACTATTAAAAGCATTGTTCACATATTCTTTACCATTATCAGTTCTAAGAATTTTAGGTTTAAAACCAGATTGCCTTTCAACAAATTTATGAAATTCAGAAAATATATTAGGAACTTGATCCTTACTATAAAGAAAATAGATTCTAGTTCTTCTTGAAAAATTATCAACAAAGTAAGGGGATACTTTGATCCTTGGATGGAGTTATTCTCCATGGGTCCCAAAAGGTCACTATGAACTAGGTGTAACTTATGAGTTGCCCTCCATGATTGACCATGTGGAAAGGGCTCCCTATGCATCTTACCACTCATGCATCCTGTGCATACAATTTTAGATGGAACAATACTAGGGAATCCATCTACCATATTAAGCTTTTGCATTAAAACAATATTGTTAACATTTATATGACCAATTCTTTCATGTCAAACATTGAAATCAATGGTAGATATTAAAGAGCATCTAGATTGAGAAAACTCATAAAATTTGAACAAATTATCATTGTCTAATTTAGCATTAGCAATGACCTTGTTTTGTTTTGGATCAATAACATAGCACATATCTTTGTAAAATTCTATTTTATAATCTTGACAAAGCTTAGCAACTGAAAGAAAGTTAGTCTTTAATTCAAGAACATATAAAACATCATGCAATTTACCATTAGGAACATTCACATCTCCAATTGCTTCTACTTTAAAAGTATGATTATTAGCAAGTTGAAGAGGAACATTAGATATACGAGGTTGCATAGACTCAAAAACTTCTTTATGTGAAGTAACATGTTGAGATGCACTTGAATCAATAACCCATTCAAGAGGTTGAGAAACATTAGAACTACAAGTAAAAGCACGTCTAGATTGATTTGCATTATTTTGAAACTTATTATTATTAGGTTTATTTTTTTGTTGATTATTTGGCTTCATAGGCTTTTTCTCATTTTTCTTTTTAAAACAAGTATTTTGCCAATGACCATCCTTATTACAATAAGTGCAATGAGGTTTCTTAGAAGAAGTATTCTTCCTAGGATCATATCCATTATTATAATGAGGTTTATTATTATAATGTTGTTGTTTAGACTTAAAATTTTGCTTATGATTAGACAAAAAGGCATGTTCATTAGACTTAAGATTACCAAACTGAATTAACTTAGCCTCTTCTTGTCTTAATAAATCACAAAAAATATCATAAGTTAATTGAGTAGCTAAAGAAGGAATAACTAATTGAGCATGAATATTAGTAATGAATTGTTGAGATTGACTAGGAAGACACTTTTTAAGAATAAGCTGAATTAATCTAAGAATATTCCTCTTAATTGAATTAAATCCTAAAAATAACCTCTTTTAAAAATAAATTGCCTAAAAATAAAATAAGCCCCTTTAAACTAAAGTATTAAAAGAAGAGTATAAAAGAAATTAATAAAAGTTTAAAACTTTTAAAAGAATTTAATAAATTGAAATATTTGATTTAAAACTAAAAAAACTTTATAAATAAAAGTCTATAAATTAATAAAAACTTTTCATATGAGAGAACGTTTTATAACTATAAAACAAAAAGATTAAAAGATTTATTTAAAACTCTATAAATAAGGAGGATTTTAAGTTTCGATTTAGAAAGAAACTATTAAAAAAATAAAAAAAAATAAAGGCTTTAAATAAGAATAACTTTTTGAAAACTAACAGGGTTTTTAAAGTCTTTAAAAAGAAAATATAAAAGAAAATGAAAAGAAAGGATTTGAGTGGGAAAAATAAGTTTTTAAATGCAAATTTGGGTGGGCAAAGAAAAGAAATATAATGAACACAGGTTTTGGAGCAGCATGCACAAGGAGATGGCAGCACAATGAGGGTTTTGGAGCAGCATGAAAAGAAATATAATGGAGCAGAGGCAGCTGGTTCTCTGGTGGCAAGCGGCGCAAGGAGAGCCCGCTAGGAGGGTCCTTGTTGGGTTGTAGAACAACAGGGGCTTTAAAGCTCAAAAAAAAAAAAAATACAATTTTTATTTATTATATTTTGATTAAGAAAAAACTTTTAAGAAAAGCTTGAGTAATTTGAAAAAAAAATAGACCTGCACAAGAAAGATTTTGATTTATATATTTATTTTTGAAAAGAGATAAATATAGCTGATATTTTTTTGAGATTTAAAAAATAAAAAATTAAATTTAGGGTTAAACCCACAAAAAATATTTTTTACTTTAATCTATTATACAGATTTTTTTTTTATTCAAGGGGTAAACGCTTTTGACCGGAGCTATGAACCGGATACAACCATTCAACAATACCACCCCAACGGGGTTTGAACCTTGGTGGCAAGAACAACAATGCCACTTATAAACCATCACACCATGCCAATACCAGCAATCTATTATACAGATTTAAAAGAAAAAAAAATCAATGATTTTTTAACAGATTTGTACAAAACTAATATATTTTAAAAAAGAAAAGAAATACAACCCTTTATTTGAGGGTTTCTAAAAATTTGCAAAAAAATAAATATGCATGCAAATTAATGGATTTTTTTTTATAGATCTAATATATAGATTTGAAAAAAAAAAAAAAGCAGATTAGCTTTTTTCCTAAAAATAATTTTTGAACTAGAGTTAGAGCCCCTAAAAAAATTGATTTTTTACAAAAATTTGAACATGCAAAAAAAATGGAAAATGGATTTTTAAATTTTTATGCAAAAATAAATAAATAAATCATGCATGCAAAATATATTGCACAAATTTGAAATTTGAAAAACTTAGAAATATTTAGATAAGAAATCCTGCACAAGGGGTAGAAAAATATATCAAACAAAAAACAAGATTAGACTTTTGGCTCTTCTCTTTTTCTCTTTGAGTGCCTCCAATGGTGTGCTGAAAAATCTAGTAAACCTTCAACAATGTAGCTCACAAAATATTAGTAATACCTAGCTCTGATACCATGAAAGGAAATAGAAAAGAGCAATGGAAAGTACTAATAAAGAGCAATTGTTTGAAGGAAAGAGATTACCAAATAAATTGAAGTAGCCAAACCAAGCACCACCAGAGCAAGAGAGACAACAATTTGTTAAGGGGAAAAAACAAGAAAAAACCCCAATATTATGAATGGAGGAAAAATGCCTAAAGAATAATACAAAGAGAGAGAGAGCTCCAGCCTTAACTTGCTTGCTTGAATCTTGAAGAATGAGAGGAGAGGCACCTCAATGAGTAGAGGTGAGAAGGAGTTAGAATGTAACTCCCAACTCAATGAATGCCACCATTCATCTATGTGTGTGCAAAGCGTCACCTCTTAAGGAGGTGGTTACAAATATTCCTTAATAAAGGAATTAAAATAAGCCATCCTCACACATGTGTGAGATGACAAAAAAAGACAAAAAACTTGTAGGGATTTCTTTGGAATATTCCTACAAGTTAATAAATAATTACAAATAAAGAATAACCTTTACCAAGTAAAGATTAATCTTCTAACAAAGACATAAGAAGAAGATATAGAAGTTGTTATGCTAGAGGAAGGTGAAGGACTAGAATATTTAGATGTTCCCATTGAAGTATCAATAGCAAGGAAAGGTGATTTGAGAGGTGAAATTTTAAATTTGTGACATTTAATAAATTTGATTAGGATAATAATCCTATAGGGTTATATTTAAATACTCAATAATTTGTGAGAATAAAAATATATATGTAGACCTGTATGAGGTTTATGGAGAGCCTAGAAGCCGTAATAAGTGGGATTAGTATAATGTGTGGTGATAAAAAAGGTGGTATTAAATATTTTAAAGATATAACATATAACTACATGATTAAATATGGTAAAACAAAATATAAATATAAGAAATGAGGAGTTTGAAGCAAAAGAAGAGAATAATTTGAGAAATAATGCACAAATAATAGTTACAGATGATAGTCAAGAATTAAATAAAAGGAATTGAGAGGGAAAATGCATATAAAGATGGAAATATTGTGAGGAACCACTAACTAACAATAATAACAATGAGTATAATAGTACAAAGGAGGAATTGAATTTTGATTTGTTGAAAGATGAAAGATTAAGAATAAAGTAGGATAGTTATAAGAATTTGAAAGTGTCCCTCAAATGAATAATTTAATGTTAAATTAAGACATAGTTATTGATGAAGAAGAAATAAGATGGTGGAAGAAAGTAGAAATAAAAATGGTGAAGATATACTAGTAGATATAGGAAGAATAGTGATAAATGAAATATGTGGTAACATATTTAATGAAAGATGAGTTAGAAGGTGATTAAAAGGAAATCTATAAAACTTTTTATAGTAATACAATAAGAAATAAAGGACCCAATTGAATTAGGGGAGAGAGGTTGATACGTGTGTGGGGTCCAATACGTGTTATAGGACCTACATGAATAGGGACCCACAATGGTATGACCAATATAGACAAATTTTAACATAAATAATAAACCATATTATGCCTAAAAATAATTTGATATTTAATACATAATATTTAGTTTCTATTTTTTTGTAAAATAACTACAAGTTGATATCCAAACAAGTTGGGTTGTATTCAATGTACTTCTAGAAGATCAGAGACATAATCCTTGGCACTCATAAATGAGTTGTCTGGTAAAAGTAGATCCCCAAGTACGTAAACATAGAAACCCAACTATCATACCAACACAAGACTCCCTAACAATAATGGACACCTACACATCAAAATAGAACTGTAATATCAACACCATACAAACCCATATGTCTCATCTTCAATTCATAATATAACTTATTATAACCAAGTTTCCCATTAGTATATGACCTATTTAACACATATAGGAATCTGTATGTCCCATATAACATGACCCCTTCAACACATATAGGCATTTGTCTGTCCCATCTTGCCAAGTAAACTACACATCTATTGGTCAATGAACACCTCTGTGCCCAACTACATCCACAAAAATAAGCTATAATTATGGCATTATTCTTATAAAAAAAATGAAAAAAAATGAAAACATTCCACCAGACCAATCAACTCACAATTTAATGGCCAAAACATATCAAATATATGATTTATGTCATTCAAATTTAAAATTTGAAATAGGAAAGGAGTTTAATATGCAATACCAAACAATCATGAAAAAAATCATCATAATTCCTAATTCAAATAGGCATGAAATCCTTATAGACTTATCTTATTCTGGAGTGAGGGACATAAGAAAAAGAGGAGTCACCAACATAGAATTGAGTGACATAATAAGGAGAGGAGGCAGTAGCACAAAATCAAGACTACGAGCTTCCATATTGTTCCAAGTATTACTCTACATGCATTATATTAATATTATTTATATTATTTATGTGTGTGAATGTGTTTCCCTTTTATAAAATGTAAGTGCAGTCCCTAGTTTTTTATTCATGTACATGTCTATACTATAGAAGCCTATCTGATGTGAGACACTCTTACTATTTTTCATCCCTATGCTTTATATTGTTCTTCATTATAGTCATAGGTTAATAGTTGTGTTTCTCTTCTATAAAATGTAAGTGTAGTTCCTAGTTTTCTATGTGTGAGTATGTGTATACTATGCATGCCTATCAGATATGATATTTACTAAACTCTTACTTACTATTTTTCATCCCTTTGCCTTATATTGTTCTCTGGTAGAGTCATAGGTTAACACTTGTACTTATTCTATGTAGATGAATAAAGCAAGTCAAATGACGATGAATAAGGAAAAACTAAGTATTAATTAGTATGAATAAAGAAAATCATAATATTAAAAGAAATAAACATATGCTTTTTTTCTTCAATAGTATTAGTTTTGATTGTACTTATTCTATGTAGATGAATAAAGCAAATCAAATGATGTATTGTACTATAAAAAGGAGCCACAACAAGGTTTCCTTCCCATAAAGGAGGTGTTAGATCCCCCAAAAGCATATCCTCTATTTAATACAAATAATAATCCATAAATTTTTGTAACAATAGTGAAAGTCAATGCATCTTAAAGACCACATAATATAACAATACAACAACTATGGTCAATAGAGGACATTCCAGGGGCACTCAAAGATGTAGAGGATAATGAAATGTCCATAAGGGATGCATCAAAAAATGGAAAATCCTAATAGCCACACTCTCCAAATGGCTAGGTGGCCTTACAACCATGTCTAAGAAAGGTCCTCCAACTATCCTCATAGAAAAGGAAGAACGTCTTATAGTTGAATGGTGCAAAGAAATGGTTGTGATAAGCCATGACCTTGATATTGTCAATCTAAAGGAAAAGGTCACCTACATTTTTGAAAGTAGACCCAACCCTTTCAAGAATGGGCTCTTAGGGAGGTCCTAGTGGATTGGTTTCAAGAAGTGACATCTAGAATTGATGTTGCAGATAGCTGAAGGGCTAGACAAAGATAGGCCACTAAACCTTAGAACTATTGTTGTATCCACTTTCTACAAGACATTATCCACAACATATGATGAAAATCCATATGCTCCTCATCGCATTTGGAACTGCAATGAAACCATAATCTAGGAAGGTATAAATGGGGCCATGAGGGTGTTGGCAAGAATATGAGTAGGAGTGTGTCCTACATTATTCCAAAGAGTAGTGAATGAATACACATTCCTTGTTGTTTTAATGCTTCTAGGTAGAGAATTCCAAGGTTTTACTTATTTAAGGGTAAAAACTAGTTAAAGAATTACATTGTAAGCTATGAACTAGGTGTTTGCATGGTAGCCAAACCACATGCATTGATGACAAGGAGTCATTTATGAAATGGTTGCACCACTTTACACGATCAGTTCCAAGTGATGTGTCACCCACCAATAGGAAGTCGCTTATTTTGATGGGCATGGTGTTACAAGTATAAAGGTGTTTTCATTGATGTCAACAAGAATTCTATGGATTGGTGTTGTCATTGATTCCAACTATGGGATGAAGATGTTATTGAGAAAATTGTGGAAAAGAGGAAAATAGGTTGTGCACATGTAGTTGATACCTTGAGGAAGTGGTGTGAGTACATGGAGCTATTATTTTGTTGTAGAGTCTGAATATGAGTTGGAATGAAGTAATGAGATGAGATGATGTCTTTAGTACATGGTTTCCAAGTATTTTTGGGAAAATTTAATAAACATAGTAAACTGTGTTGTGCAAATGTTAATAGTGTGCTCTAGTATTGTGCTCCACATTCTTTTTTTGTTGATGCTATGCCTATGTGGATCTTATAGGTTATTCAAGGGTGTTCTAGAGGTTCTTATATTCAGAATTTGGGTTTTTGGATCATTGTATAGTGAGAGATATTTTCACTAGTATGTGAACCAGTTGTTCAGTGATGTTTTATGTGGTCTAGGGGAAATGTATTTTCTCTGCATTTCTCTATTATTTGGCTTCAGTTTGTGCAGATTTTCGAAGTTTCTTATGATGCTTTCATATTTCTTTGTTCAAGGTTTTACTTGATTTGGTATAGTACAGAGTGAGTTTCAATTATCAGTATGCAAATAAGGGTTACCAGATATTTTGAATTAAAGTATTTTTTGATGCGATCTTGGATGAAGTGATTGATGAATCTTAATTTTTTCATGGGTTATTCTAGATTGAGCTCAAGTGAATTATGTTTTCCAAAACTTTTGGTTTGGTTTAAGGAAGCGTGTACTTAATGTTTATGGTGTTCTGCATGGGTGTTGGATGTCCTTATGTTTAACACTACATGTAAAGCTTGTGGAAGCATGTTGAAGTGTGTTGGGATCTATTTGGGTCCAAATTAAGGATTTATGTAGGTCTCCTTTCATTCCTATCCACCACAAGAATGTTTAGGTGCTGACCTATTTTGAATTTGAATGCATAACAACTAGTGGTTGACATTGGAGAAAGTTTTTGAGGTAGAACTTGATATAAATATGTATGGTGTTGATGCAAGAGGGTGTATAAAAGAGTAAGAAGCAAGATAGATGTGAGATTGATGTGAATAATGTGTGTAATGTGAAATTGAGCAGAGCAATGCGAACATGTTAGGATTCCTGAAGGAAATGAGCTAAAGGTATCTAAAATATTTCATGTGAGATTACAAAAGTGTGTGAGAAATTGTGGTGGACTCCATGTTGCATTAAGGAGTGTTTTCTCTGTGTAACATTCTTCTACTATCTTCTTTTATTCTTTCTATGGTAGTGAGCCCTTATTGTGAGCCTTTTGGATAGTATGTCCTATTTTAGCAATGAGCCCCTTTATACTAGTTTTGCTATTACTTATATTGTTAGTGAATCCTCACCATCATTTTTCCCTCATTGGGTTTTCCACATAAATATGGTGTTCTCATGTGTATGGTATTGTGATTTTAGTTTTTTAACTGCATTTCGTGTTTAATCAATCTAACAGAATAAGGGTTTAATGAATGCATGTGGATCTGATTAATGTTGAGGGTTTTTGAAGGTTTAATTTGCTACAACTGATTCACCCCCCCTCTTAGTTGTCTTATTCATTTCAAAAATTGGTATTAGAGCAAGGTTCCTTGAAGAAGAGCTTAACTGCTTGAGGTAGATTTAAGATTGTGAACAAGATTCCCTTGGAGTATCCTAGATTTGATGGCTCATATTATGCATTATGGAAGAAAAATATGGAGAGATATTTGTGTGCTCAGGGATATGAGATTGAGAATGCTTATTAGAATACATGCACTTCACCTTTGAATGGTCTGATTACAAGTGTTGAGATCAAGGCACGTGAGATTAATGCTAGGGAAGGGCACATTATTGTGAATAGTATTTCAAATACTAAATTAGTTAAAGTTATGAGTTTGAAGACTCCTAAAGATGTTTCGGATAAGTTAGAAAGCATTTATGAAGGAGATTCCAAGGTCAAGCAAGAAAAGTTGTAGAACTTGAAGGTGTAGTTTGAAATGATGCATATTTTTGAAGATGAAATAATAAAAGGCCACATACAGAGAGTTGATGAATTAGTAAGTAATATGAGAGGCCTTGGTGTAAAATTTAAAGAATCTAAAGTGGTGAAGAAATTTATTAAATATCTTCCAAATTTTTATAGTGAAAATGTATCTAATATTGAGGAAATAGTTGAATTTGATAATTATTCCAAAGATCACTTGATTGGTACTCTAACTACATTTGGAATGAGAAAAGTGAAGAAAAGTACAAAAGTAGAGACTTCTTTCAAGGTTGGTGAATCAAAGAAGGTTGAAGATTCGGGTGAGAAATATCTTGATGATTTGGAAGCTAAATTTGTGAGGAAAATGAAAAAGGGCACCAATAAGTACAAAGGTAAATTACCTTCCAAATTTTTTAGTTGTGGTGAGATTGGTCATTATGGTTCTAGATGTCTAAAAGGAGCTCTAAACAATAAGAACAAGAAAATAAAGGAAATATGAATAAGAAAGCTTACTATGTGAAAGAAGATACTAGTATCTATAATGATTAATTTGATTATGGAGATTTTGATGATAATGAATGTCTATTTTTGGCTATAAAAGAAGAATTTGATTCTGCTAACCCTGAAAGTTATGTGAAAGAAAGTATTCTAGAGATGAAGGATAAGGTTGAAGGTACTTTGGTGTCTACTTTTCATGTCAAAAAGGATAAGAATTATTGGGTTGTTGACAATGGCTAATTTAATCATATGACCGAAGACAAAATTAAGTTTGTTAAACTTGAAAAGTATGATGGGGGATTAGATAAATTTGGAGATGACTCAAGAGCTAAGATTTGTGGAATAGGTTCAATCAGTTTTGATGGGAAGCATAATACTGACAATGTTTACTAGGTTAAGGGATTAAAACATAATCTCTCGAGTTCTAGAAAAATGTGTAGCAAATGGTATAATCTTGTGTTTAAGGATGAAGCATGTGATATCCGAAAATGGTATGGAACTATGATTGTTGTTGGTAAGAGAATAAATGGAAACATCTATCAGCTTAAGGGTGTTGATAGTCATTGCTTTATGTTACAGATTAATGATAGCTAGGTATGACACTGGAGGATGTGTCACATGAATTTTGATAATTTGGAAAAAATTAGTTTGGTTCATGTAGTGAGAGATTTACCTAGAATCACAAAACCTATCAATGCTATTTGTGAGAGTTGCGAATTTGAAAAACAAACAAGGAGTAGTTTTAAGGGAAAGGAACAATATGCGATCAAACTACTAGAATTAGTGCATACAAAACTTTGTGTTCCTACAAGGGTGAGAATTCTACAAGGTGATAGGTACTTTATGTTTTTGATTGATGATTATTCTAGAATGACATGTGATACTTTTCTTAGAGAGAAATTTGATGCATTAGATAAATTCAAGGAATTTAAAGCTATGGTTGAGAATGAAATAGATTTAAAAATAAAATGTATGAGGTTTGACAGAGGTGGTGAATTCACCTCCAATGAGTTTAACATGTTTTGTGAAGTTCATGGAATAAAGAGGCATCTATTTGCCCCTAGAACTCCTTAGCAGAATGGATTTGTCGAAAGGAAAAACAAAACTATTCAAGAAGCTACAAGTACTATGATGAAAGAGGAAAATCTACCACAAGTCTACTATAGAGAAGCTATTCATACTACTATTTACATACTTAACAGAATTCAAGCTAAAGCTAATAGCACAAAACTCCTTATGAGCTATGGTATGGAAGGATTCCTAACATGAAGTACTTTAGAGTGTTTGGAAGAAAATGTCACATCAAAAGAGAAGAAAAAAAATTAGGAAAGTTTGATGCAAGGTATGATGGAGGTATCTTTCTTAGATATTCTATTAGAAGAAAAGCTTACAAATGTTACAACAAAAGGTTGAGAAAGATAGTTGAAAGTGAAAATGTTACAGTTGATGAAAACATGCAGAATTCTATTGCAGTAGATGGATATGTGTTAGATGAGCCTAATTGCAGAGAAGTAGAAGAAAATTTTGATGAACAAGAAGTGAAAAATAAAGAGGAATAATCTCTAAAGAAGACCCCTAAAATCACTAAGTATGTGCAAAAGAATCATCCCGAAGATTAGATCATTGGAGATAAGAGGAAAGTTGTATTAACAAGAAGAAAAGCTACTCAAGTTGAGGTAAATTTGTGTTTACTTTCTAAAGTTGAACCTAAAATCGTTGAGTGAAGCATGTAAGGATGAGCATTGGATGAAGGAAATGGAAGAACAACTTATGCAAATAGAGAAAAATTGGACTTGGGAATTGGTCCCTAGACCAGAAAATAAGAACATAATTGGAACTAAGTGGGTATTCAAGAATAAGATGAATGAGAATGGAGAAGTAGTAAGAAACAAGGCAAGACTTGTGTGTAAGGGTTACTCACAAGTAGAAGGTATATATTTTGAGGAGACATTTGCTCTGGTGGCTAGAATAGAAGCCATTAGAATGATTTTGGAATTCACAACACATAAATATTTTAAAGTCTATTAGATGGATGTGAAGTCTATTTTTGAATGGAGAATTGGAAGAAGATGTTTATATGGAACAACCAAAAGGTTTTCAGCTATTAGATCAACTAGATATGGTATGTAAGTTGAAGAAAGCACTATATGGTTTGAAGTAAGATTCGAGAGCTTGGTATGCAAGATTGGATAGGTACTTGATACAAGGATTTAGTAAGGGCTCTATAGATAGTAATATTTACTTCAAAATTGAGGAATACAAAATCTTGATAGTAGTTGTATATGTGGATGATATTATCTTTGGTGGAAATGAAGCTATGTGTAAGATTTTTTTTGAAGAAATGCATAAAGAATTTGAGATGTCAATGTTTGGGGAGATGAATTTCTTTCTTGGGCTACAAATCAATAAAATTGATAAAGAGATTTTTATTTCATAGTCTAAGTATGTCAAAGAGATTTTGAAGAAGTTTTGAATGGATGACTCCAAATTGGTATGTACTCCTATGGTGACTGGTTGTAAATTAAGCAAAGATGATGATTCACCTAAGGCTAATCAAAGCAAGTATAGATCTATGATTGGTGGGTTGTTGTATTTTATTGCTACTAGATTGGATACCATGCATGTAGTTTGTCTTATGGCTAGATTTCAAGAAGATCTTAAAGAAACACATGTTGCAGCAGTGAAGAGAATTTTTAGATATTTAAGAGGCACATCGGATTATGGTTTGTGGTATCCTAACAATATTGATTTCACATTGAATACTTATAAAAATGAAAATTGGGCTGGTTGTTTTGATGATAAGAAAAGTACAAGTGGTGGTGCATTCTTTCTTGGATATGAATTTGTGTCATGGTTAAGTAAGAAATAGGATTTGGTTTCTTTATCCACGACAAAGACTAAGTATATTATAGTAGAATTATATTGTACAAAGGTATTATGGATGAGACAAACATTGAAGGATATTAGAGTTGTATACGACAAACCTATATTTATCTTCTATGATAATACAAGTGCAATTAAAATTTCAAAGAATCCAATAATGCATTCAAGGACTAAGCATACATGTATTAGGTATCACTTTTTGAGAGAGAAGGTTATGGAGAATGAAGTGAAGCTTGAGTATGTTACTATAAAGGATCAAATTTTTGATATATTTACTAAGGCTCCTCCTAAAGATACTTTTGAGTATCTTCAAGATAAATTAGGGGTTATTTCCTATCCTTTCTTGAACTAGATGCATATGAAGGTGCATTAGTCTAGTGGACCTATGGATCTATCTCTTTTTTGGACGGATGTTGGTGGATACCTCTCAGGGGGAGTCAGTAGTGTCATGTATTATCATTGTGTTGCTTATTTAGTTGGGTGTACTCCTAAGGGGGAGTATTCAAGGTAGGTAAATTTGGTTTAGTGTCAAAGAGGGAAAACAATACAAAATATTTTATCCTTTATCATCGATGTCAAAGGAGGAGAGAGAATCATGTGAAAAAGAACTTATCTAATTAGGGAGAGGGAATCATGTGAAAAAGATAGAAAGTTGTTGTCAAAGAGAAAGAAACTTTTGTAAGGGGGAGAGGTTTCAAGAATATTGTGTAGGCTATCTAATCTAAAAGAAGGGAGAGAGTGTTCAGAGTTGTTGTGTGGTCTCTGGTGGCTTTTCAAATCTTGTGTTTCCATCAATGACAAAGGGGGAGATTGTTGCAAGTATGAAGATGTTGTCATTGATGTCAACTATGGGATGAAGATGTTAAGGATATTGAGAAAACTATGGAAAATAGGTTGTGCATGTGTAGTTGAGACCTTGAGGAAGTGTTGTGAGTACATGGAGCTATTCTTTTGTTGCAGAGTTTGAAGATGAGTTGGAATGAAGTAATGAGTTGAGATGATGTCTCTGGTTTCCAAATGCTTTTGAGAAAATTTAATAAATAGAGTAAACTATGTTATGCAAATGTTCATAGTGTGCTCTAGTATTGTGCTCCATGTTCTTTCTGTGTTGATGCTATGCCTATGCAGATGTTATAGGTTATTCAAGGGTGTCAAAGGTTGCTATATTTAGAATTTGGGTTTCTAGATTGTTGTACAGTGTGAGATATTTTCACTAGTGTGTGAACCAATTGTTCAATGATGTTTTCTGTGGTCTAGGAAAATATATTTTCTTTGCATTTCTTTGTTGTTTTGCTTTAGGTTTTGCATATTTGGGAAGTTACTTATGATTTTATAATATTTCTATGTTCAAGGTTTTAATTTATTTGGTATAGTACAGTGTGAGTTTCATCTATTAGTATGCAAATAAGGGTTATTGGTTATTCTAAATTAAAGTATTTGTTGATACAAGCTTGGATGAAGTGTTTGATGAATATTAAGTTATGATATTGCTATCAAGATTCAACTATGTATTTTTATGAGTCAAACTCATTTATCCATGTTTCATGAGTAGTGGTTCACAAGAACCCATCTCTCATGATAATGAATCATCCACTTAGCACTCATCACATCTAAGTGATGCTCACAAAGGTGAATCCCTAGGCCTTCCTAGGAGGTCACCCATCCCAGTACTACTCTAGCTTAAGTGCACTTAACCATAGAGTTTTCCCCAAGGTTAATCCCAATTATCTTGCAACCCTATTTGCAAAAACTTTAGAAAGTGTTGTGCCTTATGAATCTTATGTTTTTCGTGGGTTATTCTAGATTGAGATCAAGTGAATTATTTTTTCCAAAACTTTTGGCTTGGTTTAAGGAAGTGTGTTCTTAATGTCTATGGTGTTTTGCACAGGTGTTGGTTGACCTTGTGTTTAACACTACATGTGAAGCTTGTGGAAGCATGTTTAAGTGTGTTGGGATCTATTTGGGTCCTAATTAAGGATTTATGTAGGTCGTATTTTGTTCCTATCCATTGTGGGAGTGTTTAAATGCTGACCTATTTTGAATTTGAATGTATAAGAAGTAGTGGCTGACATTGGAAAAGTTTTTTGAGGTAGAACTTGATATAAATATGTATGGTGTTGATGCAAGAGGGTGTATGAAAGAGTAAGTAGAAATATATATATGAGATTGATGTGAGTAATGTGTGTGATGCAAAATTGAGCAGAGTAGTGTGAACTTCATGTTAGGGTTCCTGAAGGTAGTGAGTTGAAGGCATCTGAAATATTTCATGTGAGACTATGAAAGTGTGTGAACAATTGTGGTGTACTTTTTGTTACATTGAGAAGTTTTTTCTTTGTGTAACATTCTTCTTCTATCTTCTTGTATTATTTTTGTGGAATTCAGCCCTAGCTGTGAGCCTTTTGGATAGTGTGCTATTTTGGCAGTGAGCCCCATTGTATTAGTTTTGCTATTACTTATATTGTGAGCTAATCCTCACCATGGTTTTTCACATAAATCTTGTGTTCTTATGTGTAGGCTGTTGTGATTTTAGTTTCTATTATCTGCATTTCATGTTTAATCAATCTAATAGAATAAGGGTTTAATGAATTCTTGTGGATCTGATTATTGTTGAGTGTTTTTGAAGATTTGATTTTCTACAACTAATTCACCCCTGCCATCTTATTTTTATTGTTCCTTTCAACACATGAAAGCCATTTCACACTCATAACCATCCAAGAAGCAAGAATTTTGGGTGTTGATTTACTAACTTTCCTAAAACACATTTCACATAAACTATAATCATTAGTGTTGTGTGGTCTCACAACAAACCCCAAGAATACAAGGCTTGGGGACCTAAGTTGAAAAGTAGTGCTTAAGGAAAATGCTAGTTAGATGATGGTATTAGGAAATATATGGAATTTTGAAAATATTGAAAATAATTCATGATCAAGTGTATCGGGTTTCGAGAGTTTGAGTAATTTGAGATTGGATGAATTATCAAGATAAGTTCGTGAAGGAAGTTTAATGAGTTGCTTCAACTAGGGGTCAAAATCTTGTAGAATAGAAAAGGCTGATAAAAGTTGGAAGTCGGGTTGGGATTTGTTCTAGGAGGTGCAATACATCAACTAGTCAGGTTTTAAAGGTAGTCAGGTAAATCAAGAGTTGGGTACTCAAGTACATGGGTAAATGGTGCATTGATGCAAGAATGTTCAAATTTGTTGTGTGGGTTTTCCTAAATGCACAAAACATCATGTGACTTGCTTAAAGTTGATAGTTAAATGAGTATACATTAAAGCCTCTTACTTATGAATTAGTTTTAAAAGGGTTAATGATAATAGTGGATTTTATTAACGTTTTAAAAAGAGTATTGACATGTGGAATTTTATGTGCAGGAGAAATGTGTTGTTGGACAATGTTTGGATATGGATAGTTAGGAAAATATGGATTACAATCAGATCCAACAATATCACCTAGGATTGGTAGCATACTTTGTAAGTTCATGCGAGGAAGAAGTGTATGGAGAAGAAACATTGATAACCAAGGAACCAAAGATTTAGGTATTACACATGTGACAAAGGAGGTGCCAATATCTAGGGTGATATACTTATGGTATTTTTCCTGAATCCATAGCTTGGAGGTAGGAACACAAAGCTAGTGGATTAAAAATTTTGCATCCACCTGATCACTCTGAATATGTAGCTAGTTCCTACATTTTGTTTGAAGATTAAGTGGTGGATAATCTATTCAATCTAGCTTGATATCCTAATCATATTTTAAAGATATAAGTCCAAATGTTCAAGTGTTGAAGGAAGTCAGAGTTCTTGTTGACTTATTCCAAAATTATCTCTTTCCAATTGTCCTATGCCACATGTGCTATGATTCATCCCATGGATTCCCTCTCATGTGTTCCATTTGAACTCTTTGGTGTCCTATTTCTTATATAAGGTCGAGAGTTGTTTTATTTTCATGAAGTTTATAATTTGTGGATTATGAAGAACTAAAAAAAATTCAAGTTTTTTTTTCCTATTTTATGTTCCATTCCAAATTAAAAACTTGTATGTTTCATTTGAGATTAACCAATTCAAAGCTATTTCCTAATATGAAATCATAGGTAGTTGATTGTTTGTTCTTGTAGTGTAGAAAAATGTCATCCTTGACATTTCCACACTTGTTTGGGCCCTCCCTGCTAAAATTGGGCTTCTTTATGCCTTAAATTGGACATATTTTGCATCCACAAGCCTTAATTAATGCATTTTTCAAAGGATAATCCTGACATATATTAAGTGACCAATCAAAAATTAATGATTTTGGATTGTATGACCCAAATTTAGTGATTTGGGACTCATATGCCACCTTGGGCATATGGGTCCCACCTAGGTCTTAGGGCTTAGATCTAAATTTAACATTACACTAAGACTTTCTTGAAAAATGTGTCCCACGCTTAGCCTAATGGGACTCATATGCCACAACTGGTGTATGATTTCCACTTAGCTTATACCTATTTTGAATTCAAATTCTTGGTGGGATTTTATTCTCCTAGATTTGATGTCAACTTGTAGTGTTGTAATTTCAGGAAATTTGGCATAAACAAGTATAAATACAAGGTTATTTCACTCATTTTCTCCTAGCAATTCATGTATTCAAATATTCTAGCAAATTTTATCAAGAGCACTTACAAAAGTTTACAAGAGCATTCATAAGTTATTATCAAGCATTTTTGAGTATTATTCAAGTATCAAGCATCATGTCAAAGTAATCATGCATCATTTGTGTCTTTGAGCTAACATTTGTGATGTAGGTTTTCATGATTCAAGCAAGCATTCAAATGAAGATCCACAACATTCAAGGAAGAATCAAGATCTATATTCATGCTAGCCATTTCATACATGTTTGTAGCATCTTATTCAAGGGTTTGGTGAGTTTCAACATAGCATATTTTCTCATTCATCATTCCTCCTTTCTATTTCATTACATTTCAAGGTTTGATTACCAAAATAGGGTTTGAACAACACAAACCCCTATCCACTAACAAATTTTTTTTTTCCCTCTTTTATGTGTTATTGTAGATATAGGTGGTTTAGGTTGAAAATCCATTAAAGAGAAAGATTGGAGAAAAGTTGTCAAGTTTTCAAAGTTGTCATCTACCTTGCAAAATCATAGAAAGTCATCTACATAATAGAATTCAATGTTTCAAAACCAAAGATTTGACAGGAAGGAAGCTATGAAAGATCATTAGAGGATATCATAGTTTTAGAGTAATCCTAATATTGGGACTAAAATCACCACGTGTGGCATATTAGTCCCAGTATACCTATTTTTAGACATTTTCTATAGATCCTAATTCAACAGTTCTAGATTTTGATTTCGGCCAGAAACCCTAAACTGGGACTAAATCACCCCTACTGTCATATGAGTCCTGGTGTGCTTAAAAGATTAATATTCCCAGAATTTAAAACCTCAACCCAAGCCTCTTTAGATTTCGAGGTGCACCTCTATACTTTCTTAATTTTGTGTTCTGATTTATGCTCATTTCTAGGTCATTTACATTTCTTGTCTTTCAAAGCTCTAGCTTGGTGGTGAACCCCCTTTATACCTTTAATCACGCCCTAGGAAAACTTATTGCATATATATTTCTCTCATTTCATCCTTAGATTAAGTTCTCTAGGGTTTCCTTGAATGAAACTTGTAGGAAATTAGTTGTTCTATCACCCAAACATAGAGCAACTATTTTCAATCTTTTAATTCCTATTAGAAAAGACTATGTTGTACCAGATTTGGGTGCATACTAACACTATATAGTGTCATATAATCCACATTTATTTAAAACCTTGCATCAATCTATGCCTAGTTGTGAAGCAATCTAGTGAAATATAGAGTGGTTTGCTTTGATTTAGTTTATTTCTTGAGGCATGCATCAATAATACTTGGGAGAAATATTTACATTTTAGTATTTTAATGCTTTGTTTTAGATTAGATGTTTAATATTATTTTCAAAAAAAATTCCAAAATTGAGAAATGGATGGAGTTTTATCATAAATCTTTCAATTCCATGAAGTTGTAGAATGATAAATGCTCAATCTGCTTGAATATATGCAAGAAATTTGAATTTCATGAAATTCCATTCTAAATATTTAATTTCATGAAGTTTATAAGTGACATGAGTGATCAAATTGATATTATGTTATGATCTTTTAGATACCAACTAATTTGTGACAACCATAGGTCCCTCATGTTTAACAAAAATTCACACAATGAACCCTGAGTGAACCTAGTGGATCAGGACCTAACATTCCCAATCCTTTGGATTGAGCTAAGATTACCTTAGATTTAGGTTTTCTTAGTGGATCTTTCAAGTAAAGGTAGGTTCCCATGGTCCTATGTGAGAATTTATCTACTTTTTGGTGTGTGTACAACATCCACATCAACAAAAGTGCCACTAGGAGGGTTGCTTTTGTCCTTAAGTTAGTGTTGGTGTTCCAATCACATAGTCCATGTCTAATTGTGAGTTAAAGGTCTAAGTAAGTTTAGAATGGAGAGTGAAAAAGAGATTGAAAAAATCTAGAAGATTCTCAACTAGAAGCTTTCAACCTTGAGTTTTTTCACTTTTGGTTGGGTTACAGAGTGTAGAATTCATGACACAACTGATCATAGTGAAAATGATTATAAGGCTTTTTTTACTAGGGTATGTTTGGCCATTCATAAGGTGATTCCCCTAATAGAGATGTCCTTAAGTGAAAAAAGGAGGGAGTCATTGCAAAATTTGGTATTTGAATTCTAGGAGAATGTATAACCCTAGTGGAAATAGAGTTTTTATTGGTTCACCAATTCAAGGATTAAATGAATTTTTTAACTGTGATTATTATGTGGAAATCCCAAAAGTTATGTAGGAAAAGAATCAAGGTCATGATAATTTGGTAATATCACACTTTAAGTGTGAATTTGAAGGAAGTGAGTTACCATTCTTTGCACACATGGATGATGGTGAGAAGAAGGAATGGGTTAAACATGTAGGAGATGCATGATTTTTTTCCTAAATTATGAATCCATGATTTATAAGGGAAGATACCTTTGATTTTATACAAATGACAGAGTACCAAACTTTTACTTTCTCTCTAATAATTGTGTAAATCATGTTGAAGTCTAGTCTAATGAGATAAATAGTGGTGTAAGGGTTGAAGACACGTCAATTTGCCGACAAAGCCCTAAAGGAAGGGGAGACTGCATAAAAAATGCAATTGTTTGTGAAACAAAGAGAAAAGAAATGGAATACCATAATTGAAGAATGAATGAAGGTATAGGTTCGAGACAGTGGAAAGGGTGTGTACAATTGACTATCAATTAGGTCATTTCCATACATTTTAGCAAAATTGTGGGTAAGTATGCCTTTAAATTTTCATTCATTAAGCACTCAAAATTTTGAGTAATTCATGATTACAGTAGGTTATCCAAATGTTACTTAAGTGAATTTAAAGATAAGCTTGCTAAAATTTGAACTAAAAGCATTACGAAGTTAGTGATAGAGATTAGGGTAAATTATTTTACTATGGTAAATTCATTTTGTTAGGTTAGTTTTCTTTAGTATTTTTTCCCTATTTTTCAGATTAGGTCCTAAAATTAACAAATTCATTGTACTAAAACACATGATAACTAAAATTTTAAAACATTCCATTGAAAACTAGAAAATGTAAAACCATTTGAAGAAAAGGAAAACATGAATAGAGAAAATAAAAATTTCCATTATATTTTATAGAAATAACCTTGTATGTACACGGAAATATGAAATCCAAAAAGAAAAAATAAGGAAAAGGAGGTTGGATATTCAAAAAACTATGTCAAAATAGTAGGCATATTGGTCAATCATTTTGTTGCACCTCATACCAGAGAAACATATACCATAGGTAGGTGTTGTCCCTGTGGTCATCAAGGTTAGGGGTGTGCAATGTAGTGAGGAAGGGTAGAAGAGGGACTATTTCTCTGGTGAAAAAATCATGGAATGTCCTTGACCATTGGAATTCCCACGATAGGTTGAGCAATGGCCAAGATGATATCCAAATTTCCTAGGTAGTAAGGCCACACTATCATTACAACAACAGAATGAACTTCAGCTATAGAGAGTCTGAGGTCCATAAGAGAAGCCATGAACCACGAAGGTAGGCCCAAATTCACCATGTAGTAGGACCTAATGTTCATAAAATTTTCCTTGAGAAAAATATGTAGAAAGGCTTCAGTGGAAGGTTTCCTAAGGAAAACTACTTTTCTAAGTCGTTGGCTCATAATTTAGCCTAGAAAGTCAATCTGGTGACAAACATTGGTAAGACAAATGGGGGTATCTATAGTTTTCAAACAAGAAAAAATGTGAAGAGGAAATTGAAAAAGTGAAGATAGAAGTGTGGAGTTTGAAGTAGAGTGACACATTTATAGAAATTCATGAGAAATTTGCAGTGCATAGTTTCCTTGAGGTGAAATATTGGGAATGCAAGTTGAGGTGGCAGAAGTACACTTTCCCTCAAAATTAAAATTTAAATCAAATAAATCCTCATGAAATTGGTACTCAATGCTTTGAGGATGGCTAGTACGAAGATCATGAATCAAGCGAATTCAATATTATAGAATTAAATGGTGTTCATTTCAATTCATCCTATCGAGCCGTATTAATTATGAATTTTCTAGGTGCATAGTTTGGAAGGAGAGCTGGACTAGTGATTTGGCACATGCTACAATGTTGAGAAATTTGAGAAAATTAATACATGTGTAATTATGCATGCAAATTAAATGAAGAGCATGATGGTTTGGTTAAGGTATCATTATGACAAGCCTAGTGCATTAATGTAAGTGTAGAGCCACCAAATTTGAAGTTGTCGGCCAAGTTTAATTTAGTGGGTTGGCATGAATAAAGTAAAATGGATGGGTGGCAACTAATGTTCCTAAATCTAGGAGTAATTAGGTGATTTAATAACTTGCTTATTTTTTATCAGATAGCGAATTACAATTAGTTGAATTCTGGCATAAGGATGGTAAAATTTCATTGGAAAGTATCACATAAGGGAAATTCATTAAATAAATCTTTCGGGAGTTGGTGAAAATGATGAAGAATATTCACATTGAGTAAAAAATCAAAAGCTAACCTTCACTACCATTGTAAATCCCAACCTAATAGTGGGATTCATTACCTACAAGTTGAAGCAAAAGAGCTTACAATGAAATATCAAATGAAAGATGAAAAATGAATATCAAAGAAATATCAAAAGAGAAAATTCAACTCTTTAGGCTATCCAAATATCTTTACCAAGGCTATGGATGCCTAACTAGTAGTAGAGCTATGTCTTGGAGAATTACAAAGATAACCTTGTTAGGGCTATGGGTGCTTGACTGGTAGCAAGGAAATATTCAAGTTGGCTAAGAAGGATTACCAAATTAGGTAGCTTAATGTAAATGGACTAATCCTTTTCACCAAGTCCTAGAGATGGTAATACATAAAAGCACATAGTGGTACTTTCAGGTGGAATTTAATAGTATTTATATTGGAATTCAAGTGAAGGAAAGGGGTTACTGTAGAAAATATACATAAGTCATAATTTACTACAGGTGGTTGATTCTTGAGTTTTCTTTTAAATTTAGTTTTGTTGGTTGCAAGATGTTGTGTGGTTACACAACACACCCCAAGAATATAAGGTTTGGGGTCCCAAGTTGAAAATTAGTGCTTAAGGAAGATTCTAGTTGGTTGATGGCCTTAGAAAATATATGAAAAGTTGAAACTATGGAAAATAATTCATGATCAAGTGTATTGGGTGTCGAGAGTCCAAGTAATTTGATTTCGAGTAAATGATCAGGATAAGTTTGTGGAGGAAGTTTAATGATTTGTTGTAGTCAGGACTCAAAAGCCCACAAAATTGAAAAGGTTGGTAAAGTCAAAAGTTAGTTTGGGATTTGTTATGGGAGGTACAGTACATCAACTAGTTGGGTTTTAAAGGTAGTTGGGTATATCAAGAGTTGGGTACCTGGGTACTAGGGTAAAAGGTTCATTGATACAATAATATTCAAACTTATTGTGTGGATTTTCTTGAATGCACAAAACATCCATTGGCCTGCTTAAAGTCAACAATTACATGAGAATACATTAAAGCATTTTACTTATGAATTAGTTTTAAAAGGTTAATGATAGCAATGATTTTATATTAACAATGTTTTTATTAATGTTTTAAAAAGGGTATTGACATGTGGAATTTTATGTGCAAGAGAAATATATTGTTGGACAATGTTTGGATATGGATGGTCAAGAAAATTTATATTGTGAGTAGATTTGACATTATTACCTATGCTAGGTGGCATACTCTGGAAGTTCATGCAAGGACGAAGTGTATGGAGATAACCAAGAAATTGGAGATTCGGGTAGTATGCATGTGATGAAAGAGGTGTCGGGCTCTAGGGTGATATACTTACAAGAATTTTTCCTAAAGCCATAGCTTGGAGGCAAGAACACAAATCTAATGGATTAAAATTTCTACATCCACCTGATCACTCTAAATATGTAGCTAGTTCCTATATTTTGTTTGAAGATTAAGTGGATAATATGTTCAATTTAGCTTGATATGTTGATCATATTTTAAAGACATAGTACCAAAAGTTCAAGTGCTAAAGGAAGTCAAAGTTCTTGTTGATTTATTCTAGAAGTTTCTCTTTCCAATTGTCATGTGCCATGTGTTGTGCTATGATTCATCCCCTTGATTCTTTTTCATGTGTTTTTTTTTAAATCTTTGGTGTATTGGTTTCTTATAAAAGGCCAAGAGTTGTTTTATTTTCATGAAGCTCAGAATTTGTGGATTCCAAAGAACTAATTTTTTTTCAAGTTTTATTATTTTTCCTATTTTTTGTTTCATTCTAGATTAAAAACTTGTATGTTTCATTTGAGATTAACTAATATCGAGGCCAATTCAAACCTATTTCATGATATAAAATCACACGTAGTTGATTGTTTGTTCCTATCGAAAAAGACTTTGTGTTGCACTAGATTTGGGTGCATACTGACACTATCTAATGGAAAATAATCCACATTTCTTTAAACCCTTGCATCATTCTATGGCTAGCTATGAAGCGGTCTGGTGAAGTATAGAGTGGTTTTCTTTGATTTTGTTTGCTTCTTGAGGCATGCATGGATAATAACTAGGAGAAATATACACATTTTAGTATTTTTATGCTTTGCTTTAGATTAGATGTTTAATATTATTTTTAGAACATGTTTCAAAATTGAGAAATGCAAGGAGTTTTATCATAAATATTTCAATTCCATCAATTTTTAGAGTGATTAATGCTAAATCTACTTGAATACATGTAAGTAATTTGAACTTCATGAAATAACATTGCAAATCTTTAATTTTATGAAGTTGTTAACTGACATGTGAGTCATCAAATTGAGATTATATTACGATATTTTGGATACTAGCTAATTTGTGACAACCATAGGCCCCTCTTTTAAAAAAAAAATAGAAAAAAAACCCTAAGTAAACCTAGTGCATCAAGACCTAACATTCTTGAGCCTTAAAATCAAGCTCAAATTACATTAGATTTAAGTTTTCCCAGTGGATCTTTCACATGAAAGTAGGTTCTTGTTGTCCTCTATGAGAATTTATCTATCTATTGGTATGTGTGTACAACATCCACATCAACAGTTACATGTTAGTGTGTTTTCTCCTTTCAAAACATACTTCAAATTAGAATGTGCATCATTTTTTACAAGATATCCAAACCTTGAAATTAGGAGGGCATAACTTGTAGAAATAGGCAACAAATCACTATTAAAATCTTTGACAGTTTCAAATATCAAATTAGGATTATAAAGACCGGGATATGGCCACTCAATCTCAACACACTCATGGATGACATACATCCCAAAAACACATTTTAGGTCAACATAAGTGAGGATTCTTCTATAGTGTAGAACATTCTTAGCCTTTCAGGAGTTGTTATTTCAAGAGATGATGTCACATAAAAATTGTTGTCCACTCTTCTAGATGGTCAATTACATTCTATAATGGAATTATAAGTACATGATCATATATCACATTCACCTTATAACAATCCTATTGATTCAGCTGCACAAGTGGTGGGCGATCAAAAAACTCCTAACATGGTGGGAAATTTGGTTGATGAATTGGAAGGTAGTCTTAGTCTTACCTCATAACATAGCTAACCATCCTGGTTGGCAAAGGGATCCATGAATCTAGTTATTGATTTTCATGTCCAACAAGAGCAGGGTACTTTTACTTTTGCATCACCCCCATGCACATTTGTCCTACCTAAAATGGTGCATTGCTATGTTGATTGTGGTACTTTAGATTTAGGAGGCAATACAAACCTCACCCAGAACTCATAGGTAGTGGAAAAAGTGAGGTTGAGGACAAAATTAAGTCACAATTGGAGCATACACAAGAAATAGAAACAATTCCACACATTAGAAAATTCCTTAAGCTACATGTGCACACTATTAATCATAAAAACTACAATGGTGGTGATAATGGAATTCAGTTGAGAATAACATCTCAACTCTTAACAATAGATAACTACATGAATCTGTTACTATAGTAGAAGGAAGTGAAGAAAGATATTGATGAGATAAAATATTGAAAGAAACAAGAGAATGAGGAGAAAACATGTATTGTGGCAAGGGAAATGAAGGAGCGGGCCAAAATTGATAAGGAGATATAGCATAAAGAAAAAAAGTTGTTGAAAATATAATAGAAGAAGGATAGAGATGCTAAAAAGGAGCAAGAGAGGCTTCAAAGGGAACATGGTAGAAAGGAAAAAGAGATTGAGGTAGCTTAAAGGGATTTATAATGAGAAATCCAATTAAGCACTCCTACTAATCCCTTGTCATAAAGTAATATAGTATTCTGAGATTTGTTGGACATAAATACCCCTCACTAATCTAGTGCAATGAATTATTCAATTGTCTCCCAATATAAGTTAAGGTACAATCAATTTTCAAGTCAGACTGCTAGTTGAGATGTACATCATATCCCACAAATATATCTTCCTATAAGTTGTTCACCACTAGCCCCAACATATGTAGCCTATGTTACAATAATGAAAATAATGAAGGTATTTTCATGGATGTCAATAGGTAAATTGGTTATCAACTAGTTGTTGTTGTCATTAATGTCATGGTTGCAAGTTATTGGTTGTTCATGTTGAGGATATTGAGAAAAATGTATTGAAGAAAGGTTGTAGGTGTTTAGTGGTTGCTCTAGGTTTTGCTCCTAGATTTCCTCCTATTTTTGTGTGGTTCAAATATGTTGGTCATGGTTGTTGGAAGCTACTATATCAATATTTTTGGCTCTTGATTCATTATATAGTATGAGTTATGTTCACTAGTTGTGAACTGAGGATTTTTGTGTTTCTAGCTAAGGTCCGAGAGAAAAGTTGTTGGTTCGGATTTCTCTTTGGTAAAGTATTATGACTTGTGGTTCTAGATTTAAGTTGTTATGATCGTGATGAAGCTAATTTCAGTATCTAGAAGGATTGTGCTTAATTTTTCTATGTGTTTTACATTGGTTTTTCCAACCTTGTGTTGAACACTATCTTTGAAGTCGATTTAGTGTGTTGGATCTATTTGGGTCCTTATTGATCAAGTATTTGGGTCACCCTCATTCTAATTCCACCCTAGGATTTTTTGGCACTAAACTAATTTGAATTTATTGAGGGATGGTCAAATTTGGATATGTTTCAAAGTTGAAGATGGTATCAATGTAGGATGAGTTAGTAGTGAAATGTTGAATAGAGAAAGATAAAAACAAAGAAATAGAGCAAATAGATGCAAAATAGATGCAGATTAGTTGGTGTGTGTGATGTGAGTGTGGAAGATCAGTGCGAAGCCTAAATGCTAAGTTTATAGATGCAGTGAGCTGAAGGTGTACTTTTTCATTCATGCACGTTTGTAAGTGGTTGAGAAAATTGTGGTGGAAATCTCTGTTGCATTGAGATTGTCTTCTCTTTATAGCATATCTCTTCTATCTTCTTTGTATCTCTATGACAGTGAGCCCTCTAGATTGTTAACCCTATTGGATAGTGAGTCATTGTTTTGGAAGTGAACCTTTTGTAATTGGTTTTGATATTCTCTATAATGTGAATTAATCATCACCATGGTTTTTCCCTTATTGGGTTTTCCATATAAATTTGTTATTGTGTTTGTGTGATGGTTTTCAATTTCTGCACTTGCACTTAATGTTTAATTATTTTAGTAGAGTTAAGAATTGTGATTGATCTAAGTTTCAGTGAATGTTTTAAAAGGTTTAAATTTATGGTAATTGATTCCCTCTTTCCCCTTCTTTGTTGTCTTTTTCAACAATTGGTATCAAATCTTGGTTCCTTGGAGAAGAGCTTAACCGCTTAAGGAAGGTCTGGGATGGCTAGCAAAGTTACTCATGATTATCTAAGGTTCGATGGAACTAATTATGCTATCTAGAAAATATTGATGGAAGAATATTTGGAGTACTATGGATATGATGCAGGGAAATCTTACAAGAATCCTTACACTCCTCTTGCTAATGGTCTGAGTATAGCTGATGAGATCAAGGCACATGAAGTGAACAATAAGGCGAAGTACATTTTAAAGAATAGTCTTGCACATTCTGAGTTGATTAAAGTTCAAAATCTAAAAAATTGCTAAGGAAGTATGGGATGCTTTGGACAAGGCACATGAAGGTGATGAAAGGGTCAAAGAGGAAAAATTATAGAATTTGGAGACATAGATTGAGCTCCTACATATGTCTGAAGATGAAAATGTTAAAGCATATGCATAGAGATTGGATGAGGTAGTAGCTAGAATGTGAGGACTTGGTGCTACTATAGATGAATCTAGGATTGTAAAGAATATTCTTAGAACTCTCCTTGATGCTTATAGTGAAAAGGTATTTTCTATTGAAAAAACTATAGATTATAAGACTTACACTAAAGATCAGTTGTTGGGATCTCTGATATCTTATGAGATGAGGAAGCCAAATTTGAGAAATGGATTCAAAACAGAGATTGTTTTTAAGACTAGAAAAGCTAAAGATCTAGATGGAGAGAATCTTGATGAAGTAGAAGCTAACTTTGTGAGAAGGTGAGGAAAGGATCCAACAAGTATGAAGGTAAGTTACCCTTTAAATGCTTTAGGTGTTGATGAATTGGTCATTATGCTACAAGGTGTCTAGAAAGAGCTAAGAGGAATAAACAAAGATATGGGAAAGAAAGGAAAGGTAAGAAGATTAACAAAGAATATTATGTGAATGAGGATGCTATTATATATGATGAGGATTCTGATTATGAAGACCCTGATGGTAATGAATGCTTGTTCTTGGAAATAAAAGATTAACCTACTTCTAGTAATTCTAAAAAATAGGTGAAATAATGCCCTCCGAAGAAGGAGAAAAATGAAGGTACTATAACCTCTGCTCTACATGCTAAACAGGAAAAGAACTATTGGGTTTTTGATAGTGGTTGTTCACATCACATGACTGCTGCTAAGAGTAAGTTTGTTAAACTTGAAAAATATGATGGAGGCTCGGTTATGTTTGGAGATAATATGGATACTAAAATTTGTGGGATAGGTTTAGTAAGTTTTTATGGCAAGCATAATATTGATTATGTCTACTATGTTAAGTGCTTGAGAGATAATCTCTTGAGTTTTGAACATATGTGTAGTAAAGGATATAATCTTGTATTTGAGGATGAGAGATGCGAGATCAGGAAAGGATCCAAAATAGTGATTACCAAAGGAAATATCTATCAAATTAAGGGTGCTAATGGATGATGCTTTATGACTTAGATTAATGATAGTTGGTTGTGGCATTAGAGAATGTGTCACATGAATTTTGATAACTTGGCAAGGATTAGTGCAATTCAAGCTATGAGATATTTACCAAGGATTACAAAGCTTGTTAATGCTATTTGCAAGAATTGTTAGTTTGGAAGGAAAACAAGAAGCCATTATAGATCTAAGGAACAATGTACTATTGGACTACTAAATTTAATTCATACAGATCTTTGTGGTCCTATAAGAGTGAGAAGTCTACAAGGTGAATGGTACTTTATGATTTTGATTGATGATTATTCTAGATATACATGGGTTATATTTCTTAGAGAGAAGTCTAATGCATTAGATAGATTCAATACATTCAAAGCTATGGTTGAAAATGAAGTAAATTTGAGGATAAAATGCTTAAGGTTTGACAGAGGTGGATAATTCACCTCCCATGAGTTTAACATGTTTTGTAAAGTGCATGGAATAGAAATATCTCTAAGAACTCCTCAACAGAATGGATTTGTTGAAGGAAAGAAAAAAACAATTCAAGAGGCTGCTAGATCAATGATTACTGAGGTTGGTTTACTGGAGAGAAGCTATTCATACTACTATTTATGTATCCAATCAAGTTAAAGTAAGAGAAAATAGTACAAAGACCTCCTATGAGCTACGGTATGGAAGAATTCCTACTGTTAAGAATTTCAAGGTATTTGGAAGCAAATGTTACATCGTAAGAGATGAAGAAGCTTTAGGAAGGTTTGATGCAAGAAGTGATGAAGGAATTTTTCTTGGATATTCTGCTAAAAGCAAAGCTTAAATTTGTTTCAATAAAATATTGAGAAAGATTGTAGAAAGTGAAAATGTCAAGGTTGATGAAGCAATGAAGAATTCAATTGATGTTAATGGATATGTATTTGATGAACTTGATTGCATAAGAATTGAAGAAATTATGGAAGAATAGGAAAAGGATGAGCAAGAGAAGCAAAATGAAGAAAATGAAATAGAAGAAGAAGCTCTGGTGGTGTCCCCTAAGACACCTAGATATGTGTAGAAGAATCATTCAAAAATTTATATCATTGGAGACAAGACAAAAGGAGTATTTAAAGGAAGCAGAGTTGTTGCTGGTGAATTAAATCTATGTTTAATTTCTGAGATTGAACCAAAGACTATAAGTGAAGCATGTAAATATGAACATTAAATGGAAGCTATGAAAGAAGAGCTTATGTAGATTGAGAAGAATCAAACTTGGGAATTGGTCCCAAGACCAATAGACAAAAACATTATTGGATCAAAGTGGGTATTCAAAAATAATTTGAATGAGAAGGGAGAAGTGATTAGAAATAAAGCAAGGATTGTGTGTAAAGGTTACTCGCAAGTAGAAGGAATATATTTTTTAGGAGAATTTTTCTCTGGTGGCAAGAATGGAAGCTATAAGGATGTTCTTATCATTTTCTACTCATAAAGAATTTAAGGTCTATCAGATGGATGTCAAGCTTGCATTTTTGAATGGTGAGCTAGAAGAAGAGGTCTACATGGAACAAACAGAAGGATTTCATTTGTCAGATCAACTGGATATGGTGTGCAAATTGAAGGAATATTTATATGGATTGAAGCAAGATTCTAGAGCTTGGTATGCAAGGTTAGACAAATATTTGATTCAGCAAGGTTTCAACAAAGGTACGACAGATAGTAATCTATATTTTAAAATTAAAAATGACAAAATCTTGATTGTAGTTGTATATGTTTATGACATTATTTTTGGAGGAAATTAAACTATGTATAAGATGTTTTCGGAAGAGATGCAAAAATAATTTGAAATGTCTATGTTTGGAGAGATGAATTTCTTTCTTGGGCTGCAAATTAATCAAATAGAGAAAGAAATTTTTATTTCACAATCTAAGTATGTGAAAGAGATGTTGAAGAATTTTGGGATGGATGGTTCCAAACAGGTATGCACTCCTATGGTGACTAGTTGCAAGTTCGGTAAAGATGATGATTCACCTAAGGCTAATTAGAGAAAATATAGATCTATGATTGGTGGTCTATTGTATTTGACTGCTACTACGCATGTTGTCCATCTTGTGGCTAGATTTCAAGAAGATCCTAAGGAAACACATGTTGTTACTGTTAAAATAATATTTAGATATTTGAATGACACTATGGATTATGGGTTATGGTATCCTAGGGATATTGACTTTATACTAAGTGTTTATACAAATGTAGATTGGGTTGGATGTGTAGATGACAAAAAGAGTACAAGTAGTGGTGCATTCTTTCTTGGTTGCATATTAGCTGCATGGTTGATTAAAAAACAATATTCAATTTCCTTGTCTACTACTAAAGTTGAGTATATTGCTGCTACATCTTGTTGTACACAAGTTCTATGGATAAAATAGACATTGAAATATATCACAGTGGTGTATGATGATCCTATTTCTATCTTCTATGATAATACAAGTGTAATTAACATTTCAAAGAATCAGTGATGCACTTGAGGAAAAAGCATATATCTATCAAGTATCATTTCTTGAGAGAGAAGGTTGTGGAGAATGAATTAAAGCTTGAGTATATCTCTATGAAGGATTAGATTGTTCATATATTTAGAAGGATCTTCCTATAGATACTTTTGAGTATCTTCAGGAGAAGTTAGGGGCCATTTCCCCTCTTTTCTTGAACTAGATGCATATGGAGATGCATTAGTCTAGTGGATCTATCTTTCTTCTAGATTGATGTTTTGGTGGATAACTCTCAAGGTGAGTAGGTAGTATCATGTGTTGTCATTGCATGAGTATTTTTTTTTCTATGTCAAAGGGGAAATCAATGTTAAATATCTTTTTCCTTTTCCATTGATGTCAAAGGGGAAAAGAAAGAATGTGAAAAATATTATGTACTAAGGGGGAGAAACAAAAAGAAAAATATTGAGAAGTGTATTTAGAGCTAGTATGTTTTCTTTGATGGTTTTTGTTTTGCCATCAATGATAAAGGGAGATATTTTTGAAAGAATGAAGGTATTTTCTTTGATTTCAATTGATCAATTGGTTATCAACTAGTTTTTTTTTTTCATTAATATCATGGTCGTAGGTTATTGGTTGTTCATGTTGAGGATATTGAGAAAATTGTATTGAAGAAAGGTTGCAAATGTTCAGTGGTTGCTCCATGTTTTTCTCTAGGATTTTCTCCTATGTTTGTGTGGTTTAGATATGTTGGTCATGGTTGTTGGAAGCTTCTATATCCAATTTTTTGGCTCTTGATTCATTGTACAATGTAAGTTATGTTCACCAGTTGTAAACTGAGGTTTTCTTTGTTTTTGGCTGAGGTCTGGGAGAAAAATTGTTGGTTCAGATTTCTCTTTGGTAAAGTATTATGACTTGTGGTTCTAGATTTAAGTTGTTAATATCATGATGAAGCTAATTTTAGTATCTGGAAGGATCATTCTTAATTGTTCTATGTTTCTTACACTAGTTGGGTCGACCTTGTGTTATGCACTATCTTCGAAGTTGATGAAGTGTGTGTTTGGGTTGCCCTCATTCTAATTCCACCCTAGGATTTTTTGGTGCTGACCTAATTTGAATTTATTGATGGATGGCTAACTTTGGATATGTTTCAAAGTTGAAGATGGTATAAATGCAAGATGAGTTAGTGGTGAAATTTGGAACAAAGAAAGATAATTGCAAATAAATAGAGTAGATAGATGCAAAATAGATGTGAATCAGTTGGTGTGTGTGATGCAAGTGTAGCAAATCAGTGTGAAGCCTAAATGTTGAGTTTCTAGATGCAATGAGTTGAATGTGTACTCTATCATTCATGCATGTCTACAAGTGGTTGAGAAAATTGTGGTGGAAATCTTTGTTGCATTGAGATTGTCTTCTCTTTGTAACATATCTCTTCTATCTTCTTTGTATCTATGTGGCAATGACCCCTCTAGGTTGTTAGCCATGGTAGACAACGGGTTTTGATCCAAAAAGTGATTCCTTGTTTTGGCAGTGAGCCTTGTTTCTCAAGTAGTGGTCCTTTTGCAATCAATTTTGATATTCTCTATAGTGTGAGTTAATCCTCACCATGGTTTTTCCCTTATTGGGTTGTCCGCATAAATCTGGTGTTGTGTTTGTGTAAAGGTTTTCAATTTTTGCACTTGCACTTAATGTTTAATCATTTTAGCATAGTTAAGAATTGTGATTGATCTAAGTTTTGGTGAATGTTTTAAAAGGTTTAAATTTGTGAGAACTAATTCCCTCCCCCCTTCTTAGTTATCTTGTTCAACAACCTACACCCAATTTTCTAGTCCAACTCTGAGTCATGTAACCAGTACTCCACAATGACTAGAAGGAGACAATAACATGGATATTATTGCTACCTCAAGAAAACAACCACCAATTCTCTATCACAATAGCTCCTAATTGTTTTCCAATAATTGAAACAACATCAATATTTGTAGATGTAACATTTTTTATTTTGATTTGAAATCTATGTTGTGAACTACAAATTTATGTTATTAAAATATCATAATGGAATTATTTTTGTTTCCAGATATGTTAAATTAGTGACAGTTATTCAATTTCAATTATCCCACTTGGATTTTATATATCACATGTAATATTCTAATTTTTATAAGGTGTCAAAAATTTTCATATTTGGCCATGTGATCCATTATGGCATAGGACCACCCCCACAAGCTACATGACACGATGTCTAAAGTGGACATTGCCACCACCCCCACAAGCTACATGACATGATGTCTGAAGTGGACATTGCCACCATGTCACACAATTACAATTCACCACCCTTTCAAATACAATTGCTCACATTAATCACTAGCTTCCCCCACCATTTCTTATGTACTACATTTAATGTGTATCCCTTCCCATTACCTCCATGACATGCCAAGAAAATTCTAAGAATTCCTTCATTGAATGCTCCTATTACCTCACATAATAAGTTGTATTTTTTCCTGTTTCTTTCTACCATATTCTTGACTCTTCTTTGCAAATGGACAAGAAGGTGTTCATTTATGGTATTTGTAACTTCAATCCCACCACCACTACATATTACACTCTAATATCGGTCTCCCTTCCAACTTCTTTATAAATATGCATATGTGTATATATATGTATATACACTTATATATAGGCATATACATATATGTATACATATACATATACATATACATATATGTATAAAGATATACACACACACACCCAAAAGTATTTTTATGTATATATGTATGTTTATACATATGTATTCTACTATTGTTCTTCAATTTATTCATATAAATATTGTTGGTTTGTTCAGACTCATAGATAGCCAATTTTTGAAGAAAAAATGTGTGTAAGCAATTGTATATACATATACAAATACAAATACATGTATAGACATATATATATAAACATATACATACATATATATACATATATGTATACATATATATCTATTTATACATATCTATTTTTTTGTTGTTCTTCAATTCATTCATATAAATATTGTAGGTTTTTTGGTTCCATAGATAAGTTTGGGGGTGTTATCTTTCTCATAGGTTCTACTTCATCATTTCAATCAAGTAAATATGTATACGCACATATATATACATATACATATACATATATGTATACATATATATGTGTTTATATAATTATATTTTGTTGTTGTTCTTCAATTCATTCATATAAATATTGTTGGTTTTTTCAGTGTCATAATTATCCAATTTCTCAAGCAAAAGAATGCATGTAAGCAATTGTTCATTATGTTACTTCATGGTCTAAGGATAAAACATATATCATAGTTGAGTACATCTCAAATGTGTGTGTGTCTTGCAATAGAATTTTTTTTGACACCTTGGCCAAATCAGATTTTGATATGTGTTATATGATTTAAAAATCAAATAAAAAGGATGTTTTGGGTTTCTAAATTACATTTCCTCTATTAAAATATTATTAAATTTTATTAGAGGTCCATGTGGCACTCCATGTGAACCTTCCAAGATAGGTTTCACACGTATTGACACCTCTCCCCTATGCAATGAGGACACATGATTTTTTGAAAACCTTGATACTATTAAACTATATTGCAACAGTCATCCAATTCACTTTGAATGGTAGACTGCAACATAGTTGAACATAGAGAAATTTTGAAAAATGTGTGACCCAATTGCTACCACCTCATAGGAGGGTATAGTGTCATGTCCAAAATGATTTAACTATTGTTGGCACTACAATTAGATGCTTCTACATGATGAAGAAGCTATGAAGAAGGATGTGCTCATTAATAAGGTTGATTGCTTTATGGGCTGAAGTCTTAAATTTCTATCATTTTTTTTGGGAAGATGGATTGATGTGTTATTCTTATGCTTATTTCTGGGATGATAGACACATGTGACATGGATGAATGGATTTTGGTATTTTTGGTGTCATGTCCAAAATTATTTAACTATTGTTGGCACTACAATTAGATGCTTATACATGATGAAAAAGTTATTAAGAAGGATGTACTCATTAATAAGGATGGTTGCTTTATGGGCTGAAGTCTTAAATTTCTATCATTTTTTTTGGGAAGATGGATTGAGGTATTATTCTTATGCTTATTTTTGAGATGACAAATGCATGTGACATGGATGAATGGATTTTGGTATTTTTGTATTCAATAATGCTTTAGGAAAATTTAGTTTTCCAAAAGCCTTTCTAATGGAAACCTGTGTTGTACTTGTCCATAATTCCCTTTGAATTGTGAAGTGAAACATAGGAAGACATGAAAGGCCTTTGGAAAACCAAGTCCCCTAAATGTGGTTGGCACTTTTCTGCATACCAGAACAAAGTAGAACTGTAAATTTTTGTTATATGGTAATGAATGTTGACATCTACAATGAATTGTTGGTAGTGTAGTACCAATTCTTATACAATGTAAAAGTTATTCATTACAGTGGACTTTGGTATTAGAATGTAAATATATGTACACACACACATATAAATATACATAGCTATATATGTATACACATATATTTTTGTATATATGTATACATATATATAGAGTAAGATTGTTAACCTATGACTATAATGAAGGGAAAATTAAAGCAAAGGGATGAAAAATAGTAAGGTAGAGTTTAACAAATCTCATATCTAATAGGCATGTATAGTATACACATATATATGCACAACAAAATGGGAAGTACACTTATATTGTATACAAGGAAAACACAACTATGAACTGGGAATTTATGTGGAGTGTCATGGAGGTAATAGGAAGGGACACACAATAGATGCACATGTACATAATCAATGATGGGGGCAATAGGTAACTAATGCGATAAACTAGATTGAAATGGTGGTGAAATATTACTCACAAAAGTCACACACCCAAGCAAGAGAAGGCCATTCTTGGCATGTTGCAACTCCTCTACACATTTAAAATTTAGCATTAAATTGATATTGGAAGAATCTAGGTGCTTGAAAAAAGAGGTGGTGGAGTGGGATTACGAGGAAGAAAAATAGGGAAAATGAATTATTTTTTGTGGAAAAAAATTGAATGAGGGAGGTTACCCATGCCCAAGAAGGAGAAATGAGGTAAGAAGACATCCATAATGCTAGGAAGAAGCCACACCTAGCTTGGAGAAGATTTTTAGCATGAAAAAGATGAAAAAAATAAAAAAATTGCAAAGGAGAAAGGGGCTTGTGAAGCCAAGGGGGACATACAGGAAAGGTATATGAGATTTAGGAATTCTTGTTTCTACTATTGGAGATGATTTTTGGTGTCTTATTCTAGACTTCCTGACGAGGGAGTAAACCCGAGACACAGAATAACACTCACAAAATAGAGAATAATATTTTCTATTAAAATATGGAACTCTTACATGCAAAGGATCTTAGATCCCCAAGCTTTGTATTACATGCAAATTACAGACTTACAGAAAATTACCCAAATCCCCCTTTTGCAGCATGCGAACTTCTTTCCCCAAAAAGTTACTCAAAAATCAGAAACTAGCCCATAAATAGACCCGTTTTGGTTTGGAACCAAAAACAACATTTGAGATAAGTGTTTTGGCGGTTTCGCACCAGAATTCCAATTTGAAATTCAAGTTTAAATTCATAGTAAAAAATTAGCATATTTTTAAAATTTGCACCAACTTCCGATAGCCATAACTTTTAATCTGAACGTTGGATCTTCAATGATAATACCTTTTTGGAAAGCTCTTGAAAAGATGATTTTCCCCAAAGTAGGCATTTGGCAAATTACTTTGGTGTTTTCGCAAATTTTAAGGACCATCCGGGATCATTTAGTGCCTCAAACTGACCTCAGAAGGTTTTTAGGTGCAAATTTGGGAAACTAAAACTGCAATATCTTTCAACCCAGGAATAGAAAACAAAAACCGTAAATTGGAAATTTCATTATGACGAAAAGGGTATCCAAAAATGTAAAAAAATATAAAAAATGAGAAACTTGAAATTTAACTAGTTTTGGGTGATGCAAGATTGCCCTTACACCACTGGATGCTCTTGCATCATTTCCTGACGTTGAAGATAAACAACATGCATGTAGATGCTTATTGTTACATTGTTTTGCTTTAATTTCTTATGTACTAGCTCTTGGTAAATGTATTGAATTAAATCAAAATATTGTCATGAATTACTTGTCTTTATTAGTGTTGGAATATTTTATTTGAAACCTCATAATATTTCTTGTATTGTCCAAAAGTCAAGTTTCTTGAAATCATAGCACTTGTTCAAAAATTACTTTTTAGACATTTTGGCTTGATTTCTAGTATGGTATTATAGGTAGATAAATTTTAACCCATCATATTCTTGTAGATGAATGTGGGAACCTAAAATGTACAAGCTTTTAGAGAAATTGGAAGATTTTTTCATACTCAAATTAAACTTCAAAAAGTGTCATTCCAATAGCTTTTTGTGAACTTATATTTATGCTTAATGATTTTCAATTCAACAATTTGTAGGTTTTCTTGTTTTCCTATGAGTATTCACTTGTTTGGTTGAATAGATAAGAGTTTGGCGAGATGGCTAAAAAGTTCAAAACTCTATCTTGGATCTCTTGGTATTCAAATGCATCATAATGGGAACCTAAGGAGGTAGATCTAGGTAGGAGCAACCATACCCAAGTATTTAGAAGGGTCGAACCTTGGCTTCCATTTGCAAGGAAATAAAAAAACCATTAAACCCATTATCAAATTCCCATGGCCCCCCTATGAGCACCTTAATCAAATCCTCTTACATCAAAAAATTAAAAAGGAAGAGACCTTTAGCTATAACATTTATACTAATGCTACCTTTTAACTTCCAAACAGAATCAACGCTCTTTCTTACTTGGTTGATATTTGGGTGGAATGCAAGAAACTTTCCAAGCAAAGAGATTTTGAGATCATCTATCACTTCATTCATTAGCTCCTTTGTAAGCTCCACTTCCAAACTATCCCCAAAACATGAAACATTCATAGCTTTCTACTTAGCCATACTAAGAGAACTACCACCAACCAATTTTTCCACATAGGAGACGGGTTCTTCTTCTGGGAAGAAGGAATCCAATCCATACGACAGAGACACTAGGGTCTTCCCAGGTGAACAATCAATAGCCACAACAAAAAAAGATGTGGCATTTTGAGTAGTATCAAATCTAGGAACAAAATTTTTGGATGGGGGAGCCTGTTGGGCCCCCCACCTGATATACCCATTAGAGAAACCCTTGAGAATACTAAAAAAAAAATTAAACTTGTAGAAACACGCTAATGAACCCAAATCCTACTTTTATAATTTTTTATTCATATAAAATAAAAGATTTCTTTGTTAAAAGATACATGCCACTTGATTTTAGTTGTGTAAGGTTTGTTAACAATAGTGAAACCCTAAATTATATATCACAAAATTCTATGAAGGATCCTTTAATTAGTTTTTGATTAGCGATAAACAAGTTTTAAAGGGGACTTGAAACCCTATACAAAAAGAGAAGAGGTAGCAAAGATAAATCCAATTGGCTGCCCCACCATAACCAAAAAATAGGTTGATTACTAATCAATCAACACCCCATCAGCAAAAAACAACCAAGAAAAAAAAACTAGACAAAAAAGAGAACAAAACAAGTAGCAATTAAAGAAGATCCTTTAACATTATAGCTGCTTCCAAATCCTTAGATATCACCTTGTCATAAATTTCCATGATCTCCTCAACATCCTACCTTGACACCATCTTGCTCTTCTTCGTATTGCTCTGAGTGCAAACGCTCAGCCCTGTGCCCTAGTTTACAACCTGCAAAATCTTTTTAGAATCCTCCCACTCATCCTGGTTCACTGGCTCACTAAACAATGATCTCCCAGTCCATTCCCTAGCCTTCTTATTCAAGAAAATTAGACCTTTAGTCGCGGATTCAAGCTTCTCCTTGCTAAGGTTAATCACTATGTTAAGATCTTTACACAACAACTAGGAGTTCTTCTCCACTATGGACAACCTCAAACCATAATATTTCTCCAAATTGGTCATGTCCTCCACCATAAGGCCTAGGATAGAATTTAGTGATTTGACCATACTGATGATGGATTCCTTCTCCTTTAGGATTCTAAGTGTAGAAATATTATATCGAGAAATTGTATCATATTTTTTATGGAGGTCTTGAACCTCCTGAACTAGCCACATAATAAAATTAAAGGAAATATCAGCCCCTTCCTTGACTAGGCTAGATGCTTGTGTGTAGTCCATAGCCTCCCAGTACAAGCCCCTCTCCTGATGGGAACTCATGGGTGGTTCATCTTCTTGTAAGCCCTTAGGAAAACCAACCTTTATCTTACCCTTGTCTTTAGATGTTGACATAACATGAGACTCATCCACATCCACCACACTGTTCACCTTACCCACAATAGGGCCCCCCATCACCACCACAACCCAAGTCCTTATTCACTAAATTTTCCATCTCACTGGCCTGATTAACCCCAAAATCCTTTGGCATCTTATCCTCAACTTCCTTGGAACACACCGACCCCTTTTTCATGGTCTTCCTCCTACTAGCTTTACCCTCCATAGCCTTTTCATCATAAGTCTCTTGAATTTTGTGTTTTACATGCAGATTGGAAGGTTTAACCTTTTTAGCAGAGAATTTCTTACCACCAGAAGGAGTGTAATCCAAGTCTGTGTGGTATCAATCTGACCATGCATCAGACTCCTCAATTTTCATACCAACACTATCATTCACCTCCTTAATCTAGCATTTCACACTCCTCGTCTCCCTCTTATACTTATCATAATTAATAGGAATAGGGGACTCAATAACACAATTAGCCTTTATATGTTCCACAATTAGTAACATTAAACCCTTATGTAAGAAGGGGCTCTTAGGATTTCTTTTATAGCCTGCTATCCCATCTTCCAAAGAAAGTAGAAGATAGAAAGGGAAAGAGATAATCTTACCATGAAAAAAGTGATTAAACATCACAAAATGATGGCCATACAAAGTTGAATACCTCCCATCGAAGGTAAAATAATGCATCAGTGTCATGGCCACCTCACGCCAAATAGGATTGATTTTGGTACGATCATAACCCCCACAGTTGAGCCTCACCATTTTGTCTCTCTCCATCCCGCAAAAAATTCATTTTGGCAGCCCTCGACATAGCTTTCTCCCTCTAAAATTTCCTTCCTTCACTGGACAACCTAGTGAATTCCATAATGAACTCCTCACTTATAGTAATATCCCTTCCAAACATGCTCAACACTTGACCATGCCAAGCATCAAAAAAATCCCAGGAGACGTTCATTTTAAACCCATGAATTTTCTCCATGAAGGGAGTAACCCCACCTTTCTATAAAATTTCCCAAACCTCAACATTAGCTTTGAACTCATCACACAAAATGAGCTCATTCCTACACCTATCCCCACCCATCTTCAATGGTGAGCAATTCATAGAAGAAAGAACACATAGCATATGAATGCAACTAAACACCAAGGCCAAAGAAAGAAAAGCACCCAAAAAGTGTTCGAGCCTACCAACTGAGGTATTGAAGAAAATCATGGCCAAGAGCCTCCTGCAAATATGACTTGGATACCCAAAAATTACAATAAGCATCACAAACATAAAGTTTCTAATCAACCCAAGTTGAACATGATTACCATGCAAGACTTTAGCTGAAGAGATGACCTCCTCCAATGAGCTAGGAGCTGTCATTATTAAGCAATGCAATTAATTCGATGGGAAAGTTATTATTAACCTCTCAAGATCTAGCTGATGTCACCCCAAGATTCGCTAGCAAATCCACCACCCCATTTTCCTCTCGAAAGGCATGGGAAATATACACCTCATCAAATTCATGCAACATTGAATGGGAGTTCATAATAAATCTTTCAATTGAACAAGATGGAGGGGAGCTATTCCTTAGGAAGTTAATTATATTCAAAGAGTCCCCTTCAACCCATAACTTAGAAATCCCCTTCTCCATAGCCAACTTAATGCCATGATAGGAGGATCCTTCAATTATTTGAGACTACATATTTATCTATTTTATGTAATTTAATTATATATGTTTATTTATAGTTAAAAAGGGGGAACCAATATTATTCATTATTATTATTATCCATTTGCAATCTTACATGGGAGATGGAATAGATGATTAATTATTTTTTTAATAAGGTGTTTAAAGTAACCCCATTAATACTTTGACCAAGGATATTATAGTAATATCATATACATTCATCATTTTGTTCCTAAATAGAAATAATTAATTCTTATAATTCTTCATAAACAAGTATTCTTTAATTTTATGTTTCTATCCATCTCATTGTCTAATTTTATTATCTTCTTTACATTATATATACTTGCAATCTTATTTTTGTCTCTCTATTACAATCTTGTAGGGTTTCCTATTATTATATAGAATATTTTTTTGGTGTACCTATAAAGGATAATTTTACACCTAGAAAATCTCTTATGATTGTGGAATATCTAGATTATAATTTTATGTCAAACCAAAAACCATACCAAAATCTATTCCCATTCTTGAACCTAAATGGAGTATCCAATTTATTGAATGTCAAACTAGGTTCCTTATCCATAAAATTTCTTTATATCTGTGTAGTGTAGAAAAAAGTATCCCTTTTTCACACTTAATTTGAGAATAAATAATATTAAAATGAACTTAATGTTGCCTTGATTTAGTGTTGTAATGTGTTTTACACATTCACATTAAGTTTAGGGACCTTTTTAATAAAATGGACTTAATGGTGCCTTATTTAGGGTATTGTAAAGTGTATCTTTACACTTTCACACTAATCTAGGGATTTATTAATTAATTAAGGTTAATTTGAGCTTAATTGGCCCATTTAATTCAAATCCAAGCCTAATTAATTATAGATTCTAAGGGATAAAACTTGGCATTCATAAATGATATTACACACCACTTAATTTTTGAAGGTGTGTCCTAGGTTAGTGACCTAGGACCCATTCACTACCTGGTGAATGGTCCTCACTATGTCCTAGGACACTATTTTTACATAATATTTAACATCCCCAAAGTGTTTCCTAGTTAATTGTGCTAGGACCCATTCACCCTATTGCGAATGGGTTCTCAATTAACTCTAAGAACCCCCATTGGGATATGCTTTTGGTGGTATTTTAATGATTTTAAATCCTAGATCTAATGTTGGCTTTTGTTATTTGAATTTTGGGAATTAAGAATAATATAAGTATAAATACAAGGTTATTTCACATAGTTTCATGTAAGAAATCTAAGTAATTTAAGTGATCTCAAGAGTATTTTCATGAGAGAATTATAGAGTATTCAAAAGCATTCAATAAGGCATTCAAGGGGAAATATATTAAAGCTTATTACAGCAATAAAGATATCAATCATCATGTTAAATTCATGAATGTTGTTGAGCTAATGTGATGATGTATCATTGGTGATAAATTTCAAGTGTTCAAAGCCATTATCTTATGTCAAGTTCATGATCAAGATCTACACTCATTGAGGCCATTTCATGCTAAGTTTTAGATTTGCAATCCAAGATTTCAACAAGGTTTGATGAGTTGTTACATAAATTTGTTCATTCACCATTCCTTTATGCATTGTTTCATTTCAAGGTTTAAAATTTAACAAAATGGGGTTTTCCCAAGGAAAACTCCTATTCCCTAACAAAACAACTATTTTTTCTCCTTTGATGTGTGATTGTAGGTTTTAGGTTGAAGATCAATTGGAGAGAAAAATTGGAGAAAGTTTCAAAGTTTTCAAAGTTGTCAACTTTCCTATAAAATCATGGAAATTGAACTACATAATTTATTTCCAAATTTTTGATAGTCTCTAACTAGGATCTAGAAGTGTAGACATTGAAGAGCAGAACCTAGAAATTTATTTTCTAGAACCCTAGCTAGGACCCATTCGCCATAGGGTGAATGAGTCCTCAACGAGGCCCAAAAAAGCACTTTTTGCAATAGGTACACAAGATTTAACCCTCTTAAAACCTTCCTTTCAATTTCTATATTGGTTAGGTTTTCTTTCTAATTATCATAAATATGCATTATAACCCTCATAATTGAATGAAATATAGGAAAATAGAAGGTTTGTCATCTTGTTAAGTCATTTTGGTGAATCCTATTTTTCCATGGTTCATTATGGTGAACTCACCTTTTTGAGCACTGCAATTTTCTGATTTTGGAGTCCTTTTCATCCTAGATTTAGATCTTGTATTCATTTGCATTCATTTACATTGAATTATATCTCATTTAGGGATTTTATATTGCATTCAAATTTTCATTTCATCTAGGTTTTTTAGGATTGCATTTTTTACATTCTTTAAATCTAAAAAATACAAAAAATTAGTCATCTTCCATATCATATAAATCACATTAACTTGCATTTGAAAATTGAAACAAAAATTGCATATCAAACTAGGTGTTTTAGGTCATTATTTGGTCACATTTTGCACTTGCATTTCATATTACATTTACAAAAAATTGAAACTAAAAATTACTATAGCTAATCTAAATATGGAAATCATTAGATAAGACTTGAAAATATGTAAATATGAATTTCAAAACCCTAATATAGGATCCATTCACCCTAGGGTGAATGAGTCCCTGATCAGGTCTTGATCTACATTTTAGGAAATTAAAATCTTTAATTTTTTGTTTTTATTTGCTACTTTCAAATTTCTGTTACAGTTTCCTAATTTTTTGTTTCATTAATTTCATCTTATCTAGCTTAATTTGAAACATTTAGTGCATTGTGTGATTTCAAAATTACATTTACAAGATTACATTTTCAGCTTTTCACATAGTGTAATAAAAAAATTACCTTGTTTAGAATTTGAAAATTGCATTTACACATTTCATTCTAGGTCATTGCATTGCATTTTAGAACTCTTTCCATTTTTGGTTTGCACACTAAGTTTGTGAAACTTGTATGAGCTTTAAAACTTGGTGTCCTATTAGCAATACTATTGTGAGATGTAGTTCAAGACTCATTTCACCCCACGATACACCATTTATTGTCGATCTTGGGTTTTCTAACTCTCTTTCTAATAGTGTTGACAATCAACCCCCTATGGATCATACCATGCATGTTGAGTCATTTCGCATGACTCTCAATCCTACAAACAATGTGCATTATATTGCTAATATCCCACAAGACAACATAAAGAGGCTAGATGAAGAATTAAATATCATACACAACTTTGTGAGAACCAAACCTATTACTGATAATGCCATTCCTCTTATAGTGAATGTAAGACCAATACTTAAACATAAAGAAAGCATAGAATTCATGTGCTCCTTGCTTCATATCATTCAATAGAATTTTCCTCCTCCTCAACCACCTTATAGTAAACCTCCCATGCATAAGAGAAAAGAACCAACAAATTTTGATCACTTTACCACTCCTAACACATCCTTTTCTAAAAAAGAAAAGGGTTTGTAGTTAGAAGAAGAAAGTGATGACAACATAATAATAAAACCAAAGAAGAAGAAACCACGAATGCATCAACATCAAAATATTAAGTTACAACAGTTGTATGAGCATCCTAAATTTTTTTATAACTCATTACAACTATCCAAAACTAAGACAATCTTCTATACTTTTTTTGTTGGCAACTAATTGAATTATCACCTAAACATGCAAATTTGACCAAAAGACAAAATAATAAGAATAAACCATATTATGCTTATCATAGATTCTTTGGCCATCACACTAAAAATTTTCATCCTTTAAAGAAAGTATTGAAGAAATTTTCACCCTCTAAGAATCAAACTTAAAAAGCATGCATCTTGCTCCTTTCCATGTAATAGTTGTTGGATTTTAGTATGCTCTCTATTTCATGTTATATATTCATTGCAAGTCATTATCTTTATCCCAAGGATCTCATTCTCATCACTTATCTTGGCTCATCCTTGTCTTGCACTTAGTACAGGAAAGGGGTTAGATAGCCTTGTCCTAGTTTTGGAACTTGATGTTGTCTATTTGGCTAGTTGTTCACCTTTTGTATATACCGATCAAAATTGGGATGTGGACGACTTGCTATAAGTTGATTCCCATGTGCCTTACTAGTATTTTTCTTTGATTTTTTTTTCACGTGATTGCATGTGCGTAATGTGATCCCCCATGTTGTTTCATTTGATGCATCTCTCTCTCTCTCTTTTGTGAATTCCTTTATTTGTATCTACATTCACTCTATATTGAATTTTTTACCTTTTTCATGTATCTTTTGTTTTCCTTTTAGGGATGACGCAAGGAGTCGAGAAATTTAGGTCTCTTCCATGTTGGCCCAAAAAGACTTTTATTTTTTTTGGCTATCTTTGTGTCATTCTTCTAGTTCTATGAGTATTTGGGGAATGATGAAATTTTCAAGCTCTATAACAACATTGTAGCAAAGACACATTGACCCAAAATCCATAGATCCCTTATGTATTTTTGGGGCAACCCCTCCCTCCTTTTTCAAGGTGTAGCTTTATTTCAGAAATATATGACTTGGCATAGGGCTTTTTGAGGAAGCTCTCATGTCTTACGAGCAAACATTGGCTACTTTAAAGAAATTTCTCATAGCAATGGTGTTAGAACCAATTTTAAAGTGGGGGCATACATTGATGATATCTTTTGACATTTTGCATGTTTCATGGTGCAATTTTCTTTTTTCTTGTGATGCATCCTTTTTCTTGGTGGTTTCATTGGGTTTGATGTCTTTCAAGAGTGTGATATTTCTAAGCATATGAATTTCCTCTTAGTGGCTTGATGTGACACACTACATTCCCTAAGTTGTGAAACTTTTACTCTTGACTTGTCCTATCTTAGAGGCATTAGGCATGATGATCCCTAAGAAGAAAACCTTACAAAAATGAAGCAAAATCCCTTTAAGAAAAAACCTATATACATTGTTGACATAAGTGTTTGGCATAACACAACTTTCTAACCTTGTGAAGCTTGAACACAACCCTAATTCAAGGCCACCTAACATAACACACCTTGCTTTCCTATGGACCCTTGCCATATGCATAGGTGGTTAGTGTTGAACATGACAACTGAGAGGGGGGGGGAATCAATTGTCACAGATTTAATCTTTTAATTCAATCACCGAAACTAATTCTTAACACTACTTAAATGATTAATCATCAAATTCCAATGCATAAACTTAAATCCAACACATAAACACAATAACAACAGATTTACGTGGAAAACCCAATAAGGGAAAAAAAATAATGAGGATTAACTCACACTATAGAGAATATCAAAATTTATTACAAGAGGCTTACTACCTATAAAACAAGGCTCATTTCCAAAATAAGGACTCACTATTCAATAGGGCTAACAACTCAGAGGGCTCATTGCCATAGAGATACAAAGAAGAAAAAAAAGACTTGTTACAAAGAGAAGACAATCTCAATGCAATAAAGTATTCCACCACAATCACTTGTAGAGATGCATGAATGATGAAGTTCACCTTCAGCTCACTACTTCCAGAAACTCAACATTAAGGATTTACACTGATCTGCAACACTCACATTACACACACTCACTAGATAGAATCAATGTCACATCTATCTGCTATTTTTATTTTTCTTCTTCGATCTTGTATATTTTCCATCATTAACTCATCCTTTATTTATACCATAGTCAACTTTGAAACATATCCAAATTCAACCATCCAAATCCAAATTCAAATTAGGTCAGTGCCAAAAAATCCTAGGGTGGAATTAGAATGATGGTGACCCAAACATATGCTTCATAGGGACATAATTAGATCCAACATACTTCATTAACTCTGAAAATAGTGTTCAACATAGGGTCAACCAAACTAGTGTAAAACACATAGAACCATTAAGCATGAACTTTCTAGATGCCAAAATTATCTTCAATACAATCAAGGCAACTCAACTCTAGAATTGCAATCATAAGACTTCATCAAAGAGAAATCTGGACCAACAACATTTCTCTCAGACTTCAACCACAAACATAGAAGACCATAGTTCACAACTAGTGAACACAATTTGTATTGTATAATGAATCAATAGCACCCTAAAAATTTAGATATAGCATCTTCTAACAATCATGTTCAACATATCTGAACCATATAAATATAAGATCAAATCCAGAGAAAAACCCAGAGCAACCACAAAACACTTGCAACATCTCTTCTTTACAATTTTCTCAATATCCTTGACATATACAACCAACAACCTGTATCCATGACACTAATGACAACAAAAATTAGTTGATAACCAATTGACCAGTTGACATCAATTACAACAACTTCAATCTTTCCATTCTTTCAACACTTAGCATATTGCAACTTGTTAAGCATGAAATAGGAATATGAATCGTTCCTTATCAAATTTATTAGAGGGATAGCTTTGGTATGGTAATTACAGTGAGAGTTGACACACATGCATGAATTTCTCACTAAGCCACCTTCCTAAGGGATACTCACCTAGTGGATGGCCTCAACCTCCACTACCCAAGAGTGAGCACAAAACTGATAGCTTAGATGTGTTCCACATCACGTTGGACCATTTAGGCTTGATCTTCTTAGTCTTTGATAGTGTATAATTGTGTATCTTTTTCATTTTTGCATACATAATTGTCTTGAATGTATACTATAGTGTGAGTTTGACATGTTAAGCATGCATAGGACAACTGAGAGGGGGGGTGAATTAGTTTTCACAAAATTAAAACTTAAAACTTCAAAACTTATTATTTCCACAACCACACTATTTTGTTATTAAGAGCATGAAACAAAAATAACAAAAAGTAAATCAACACAATGAACACCAAATTTTTATGTGGAAAACCCAATAAGGGAAAACCCATGATGAAGGTTAACTCACAATATAAAAGATTATAGAATTGAATACAAAGGCTCACTACCCAAAAGAGGACTCACTGTCCAAGTACAAAGGATTAGTGCCCACAAAAAGAACTCATTTTCTAATAGGGAGGCTCACTGCCTACAAATACAAGAGAGAACAAAAGATCTACCATAGCAATTAATGCACATCTACGGTTTGAATAAGGATTGCAAAATCCTTTAGCTCATTGTCTTTAGGAATCCAACACAATGAAGAACTACTATCACAACACACTCACACACACACACACTTCTCCTCTTATTATTTGTGGATCGCTTTCATCACTTTGCATCACACTATCATACAAATCTTCACAATGAGAGTGGACCAATAGAAACATTTTTCAAGATCAAAAATAATATCTTGAATCAACCACATGCTTCCTTAATTAAATTTTATTCTTTGAATGAAGTGTAAATACTAGGTCAGCCAAACCTAATGAAAACACAAAATAAAAATGATGTACATGCTTCCCAACAAGAAGATGACACATAAATACCACAACACACTTCATTATGCACGAGAATAAATCTTAGAATCTTCCAAATACATCCACAACAAATGCAACAAACTTCAAACATTGAACACCTTTCACTAGTCCATCCGGACTGTACAAACTCACATTGATACATGACTTCTGGATCACCAAATTTTAGAACTCTTTTCCAAAGCACAGAAAAAACCTTCACAAGACATATCCTAGATCCACAACATCTTAAATGAAATATAGAAGGACTATAGAGAAAAAATATTTCTCCCAGTCCACATAAGACCAACTTTGCCAAAATAGTTCATATACTGGTGAACATAACTTTCATGTACCATCAAACCAAAAGCTAAAACTCAGGAGATATCACCGCAATATCACCATTATCAAACCTTTAGATCCGCAAAAGAATAGGATCAACATAGGAGAAATGCAAAGCACATAACAAAGCACATTCTTAATACTTTCATCATTCTGATTTCTTTTCTTTATTAATTTTCTCAAAAGCACTTGGAAACTCATCAAACCAACACATCTGCAACATCATAAAGAAAGCTCCATGTACTCACAACATCTCAGTAGCATCTCAGCTATACATGTACAATCTACAACATACTAAACTGTGTTGACATCAATGACAACATTAATGACAACACCACCAAAACTTTCTCATACCTGCAAGAATCTCCCCCTTTGTCATTGATGGCAACACATGACGTGAAAAACCATCAAAGAAAAAAATTTACACAATATCCCAGGAGAACACCTTCTCTTTCTTTACAATTATTTTTCACATGACTTTCTCTCCCCCTTTGACATCAATGGAAAATATCAACAACTCTAATTACTCCCCCTTAGGAGTACACTCATACTACAACATTGGAAACCTTTTCTACTCCCCCTGCGGAGTAGACCCATTTATTAGTCCAAATAAATAAGGAATATGTGAATTCACTAGACTGATGCACCCTTATGTGCACCTAGTTCAGAGGGCCAATGACCCCCAACCTCTCCCTAATATTCTCAAAAGTATCCTTTGAAAGAACCTTAGTAAATATGTTTGTAATTTGTTCCTTTGTTGTCTCATACTCTAATCTATCTTCATTCTCCAACACTTTTTCTCTCAGGAAATGATACTTGATAGATATGTGTTTTTCTCTTGAATGCATGACTAGGTTCTTTTAAATGTTTATTGCACTTTTTTTGTCACAAAAAATAGAAATAGGTTCATCACATATCACTCCAATGTATTTCGGATTTTGCTTCATCCACAAAACCTATGTGTAGTAGGATGCTGCAGCAATATATTCTACCTCTGTAGTGGATAAAGAAACCGAGTCTTTCTTTTTACTCAACCATGAAACTAATCTTCCACCAAGAAAGAAAGCATTCCCATTGGTACTCTTCTGTTCATCTACACATCCATCCCAATCAACATCTGTATAAGCACTCAAGGTGAAATCATCACTCTTAGGATACCTTAATCCATAATTCGGTGTTCCTTTAAGATATCTAAATATCTTCTTTATAGTTGTAACATGTGTTTCTCTTCTCTAGGATCTACTTGGAATCTACAAAATAAACATACTACATGCATAATATATGGTCTAGTAGCAGTGAGATACAATATTCCACCAATCGTAGATCTATATTTTCTATGACCAATCTTAGAAAATTCATCATCTTTGCTCAGTTTACATCTGATTACCATAGGTGTACAAACCGGTTTGGAATCATCCATTCTAAACTTCTTCAAGAAATATTTTACATATTTATATTTTGAAATGAACATCCCTTTATTAGTTTTATTCACTTGTATTCCAAGGAAGAAATTCAATTCACCAATCATAGACATCTCAAATTCTTTCTGCATCTCTTTAGCAAACTTTTTACACGTGCCTTCATTTCCACCAAAATTGATATCATCAACATATACAACTACTATCAACATTTTATTACCTTTCACTTTGAAGTAAATATTGTTGTCAGTAGAACCTTTGTTGAATCCTTGCTTTGTCAAGTATCTATCCAGTCTTGCATACCAAGCTTTGGGAGCTTTCTTCAACCCATACAACACTTTCTTCAACTTAGAAAACCATGTTCAGTTTATCAGATAATTGAAACCCTTCATATTGTTCCATGTACACTTATTCCTCTAATTCACCATTCATAAATATTGACTTAACATCCACCTGATACACTTTAAAGTCCTTGTGGTCAAAAAATGCCAAAAACATCCTAATAGCTTCCATTCTAGCCACAATGGAAAATGTCTCTTCAAAGTCTATACCTTCCACTTGTGAATATCCTTTGCATACCAATCTTGCTTTATTCCTTACAACTTCTCCACTTTCATTTACTTATTCCAGACACCCATTTCAAGCCAATCACATTTTTGTTCACAGGCCTAGGGACTAGTTCCCATGTTTGATTCTTTTCTATTTGTTGTAACTCTTCTTTCATAACTCTCATCAAACTCTCATCTTCACAAGATTTACTTATAGATTTCGGATCAATTTTAGAAAGTAGACACAAATTTACCTCAGCTGCAACTCTGCTTCTTGTCATCACACAGTCACTTTTATCTCCAATTATCTGTTCCTCAGGATGATTCTTCTATACATACCTAGGAGTCCTAATAGTAGGTTCTGGTTCATTCTCTTCTTCTTCTTCCACTCGTTCTTCTTTCTCTTCTTCCTTTTCCATGTTTTCCTTAGGTACATATCCACAAATAGGATCATTAGGTTCAACTTCACTTATCTCAATAGGTCTATGTATGTCTTCATCAACTTTCACATTAGCACTTTCAATAGTGTTTCTCAATCTTTTATTAAATCATCTATATACTTTGGTAGTAGTAGAGTATCCAAGAAAGATTCCTTCATCACATGTAGCATCAAAATTTCCAATATTTTCATCATCTCTTTTAATATAACATCTGCTTCCAAATACCTTGAAATACTTCATAGTAGGATTCTTACCAATCCACAATTCAAAAGGAGTATTTGTGTTGTTGTATTTGATCTTGAATCTATTAAGAACATAAACAACAGTGTGTATCGCCTCTCGCCAGTACACATCCAATACATGTGATTCTTTCAACATGGTTCTAGGAGCTTCCTATACTATCCTATTTTTCCTTTCAACTACTCCATTCTACTAAGGGGTTCTCAGAGCAGAAAACTGTCTTCTTATGTCATGTTCATAGAATGAATTAAATTCACTAAAAGTGAATTCTCCACCTCTATCAGATCTCAAACACTTGATTTTCAAGTTTACTTCATTTTCCACTCTTGCTTTGAATACCTTAAACCTATCTAGAGCTTGATTATTTTCTGTAAGAAAAGAAACCCATGTCATTCGAGTATAATCATCAATAAGTAGCATGAAATATATGTCACCATTCAAGCTTCTAGTCTTAGTCAGACCACAAAGATCAATATGAACTAACTCCAACATTTTGGTAGTAGAATGCTCTTTTCCCTTAAAGTTGCATCATGTTTGTTTCCCCAATTGACAGCTTCTACAAATAGCATTAGCAGGTCTTGTGATTTTAGGCAGACCTTGAAAAATCTCCTTTGCATTGATTTTGACTAGGTTATCAAAATTTACATATCCTATTCTTTGGTGCCATAACCAACTTTCACTAATTTTAGATACAAGACAATGGCCATCAACTCCCTTTAGCTGATAGATGTTTCCATGTGTTCTTCTTCGAGCAGCAATCATATCTCCATTTTCAGATCCTTTTCTAATTTCACAGGTATTATTTTGAAATACAAGTTTAAAACCATTGCTACACATTTGACCAACACTCAGAAGGTTATTCCTAAAACCCTTCACATAATATGCATCATCAATACTGTGAACTCCATCAAAACTAATTGAATATTTCCCACAAATATTAGCTCCTGAATCATCACTAAACATAACTAAACCACCATCATATTTCTCAAGTTTAGTGAACTTATTCTTATCTCTGGTCATGTGATTAGAACATCCACTATCAATTACCTAGTAGTCTTCATCCTATCTTGCATGAAAAGCGGTAACCAAAGTACCTTCCATTCTATTTCTCTTATTCTCTGGAGCCTTCTTACTTACACATTTTCTAGGGTTAATGGATACAGATTTAATTTCCAAAGCTAAGAATAAGCATTCACTATCATCAACCTCATTCTCATATTCATCATCAAAAATTCCTGCTTCTTTAACATAGTAAAACTTCTTATATTTCTTATCCTTCCTATCCTTATCCTTATAATCCTTATTCTTCTTATGTATAGCTCTAGTCAAGCATCTTGAAGCATAATGACCAATATTACCACAACTAAAACATTTAAAGGGAAACATACCTTTATACTTTATGGTGCCTTTCTTCAACTTCTTGGTGAAGTTTTCTTCCAACTCATCAACACCATCACTATCTGGTTCGTCTTCAATCTTCATTGCCTTAAATGTCATTTTTGTCTTCTTTTCCATCTTGTCTTATTTCTAGAACTTTCTCATCTCAAATTCTTGCAAGGTGCCAAACAATTTTTCTAAAGTGTACTTAGGATCATACACTTCTTCAATCACTGAGATCTTACCATTGTAGCAATCTGATAGGGTGATCAGGATCTTCTAAATTATGTCTTCATCTGATAGTTTTCCTCCTTTATTTCTAACTTCATTTGCAGCCAATTCAACCCTCTGAAAGAAACTTGTAAATTCTTCACCTTCTTCCATTTTCAGATTTACAAATCTATGCTTCGTTTCCAGCTTCTTTTTCAATTTCACTCTTTCATTTCCTTCATACATGTCTTCCAACTTTTCCAAACTTCATGTGTAGTATCCAAAGAGATAACCTTAGCTCACTCATTTTTTAGATAAGCCATTGCAAATAGTATACTTTTCCTTCTCATTTTCTTCATAAGTAGAAATCTCATCTGTAATAGTCTGACAACTAGACAGAGGTGTGTACTTTGTCTCAATAGCCTTCCAGGTCTTGAAACCAAGAGAGATAATATATCCTTTCATCTATCCCTTCCAATCATTGTAGTCAGTTCCATCAAACATAGGGATTTCCATCTTATGTGCCATTGGATCTTCCTTAAGCAGACAAGCTCTACACCAAGGAACCAAAGCTCTAATACCAATTGTTAAACAACCACAAGACAACTGAGAGGGGGGGTGAATTAGTTGTCACAAAATTCAAACTTAAAACTTCAACACTTATTAATTCCACAACTACACTATTCTATTATTAAGTAAGAGCATGAAACACAAATAACAGAAAGTAAATCAACACAATGAATACCAAATTTTTACGTGGAAACCCCAATAAGGGAAAAACCACAGTGAGGGTTAACTCACAATATAAAATATTATAGAATTGAATACAAAGGTTCACGTCCAAGGGTTCACTACCCAAAAGAGGATTCACTATCCAGGTACAAGGGCTCACTGCCTATAGAAAGGACTCACTATCCAATAGGGAGGCTCATTTCCTACAAATACAAGAGAGAACAAAAGATCCAACACAACAATTAACGCAGATCTGCAACTTGAATAAGGATTGCATAAATGTTTAACTCACTGCCTTCAAGAATCCAACACAATGAAGAACTGTTGTCACAACTCACTCACACACACACACTTCTAGTCTTATGATTTTTCGCTCACTTTCGTCACCTTGCATCACACTGTCATACAAATCTTCACAATTCAACTTTCTTTTATACTATCCTTAACCTTAGAGACTTTCTCCAAGGTCAGCCAAAATACCTTATTTCATAAATTCAAATTAGGTCGGCAACTCAACATTCTCGTAGTGGAAAGGAATGAGAGTGGACCAATAAAAACTTTTTTTGAGATAAAAAATAATATCTTGAATCAACCCCACACTTCCTTAATTAAATTTTATTCTTCGAATGAAGTGTAAATACCAATTTGGCCAAACCTAATGAAAAAAAAAAAGAACAATGATGTACATGCTTCCCAACAAGAAGATGACATGTGAATGCCACAACACAATTCATTATGCATGAGAATACATCTCAGAATCTTCCAGATACATCCGTGGAAAATGCAACAAACTTCAAGCACTAAACACCTTTCACTAGTCCATCTGAACTGTACAAACTCACACTGAAACATGACTTCCAGATCACCAAATTTTAGACCTCTTTTCCAGATCATAGAAAATACCTTCACAAAACATATCCCAGATCCATAAGATCTGAAATGAAATAGAGGAGGACTACAGAGCAAAAATATTTCTCCCAGTCCACATAAGATCAACTCTGCTAGAACATTTCATATACTATTGAACATAAATTTCACATACCATCAAACCAGAAGCTAACACTCAGGAGATATCACCACAAGATCACCATTATCAAACCTTTAGATCCACACAAGCATAGGATCAACATGGGAGAAATGCAGAGCACATACCAGAGCACATTCTAAACATTTTCAAAATTCTGACTTCCTTTCTTTATTAATATTCTCAAAATCACTTGGAAACTCATCAAACCAACACATGTGCAACATCATAAAGAAATTTCCATGTACTCACAAAATTTTAGCAACATCTCAACTATATATGTACAATCTACAACATACTGAACTATGTTGACATTGATGACAACATTAATGACAACACCACCAAAACTTGCTCATACCTGCAACATGACATGGGGTCATACTCTCACTAAAGTGGGGGAAAAATGTAGTGTAGAAAAAATTATCCCTTTTTCACACTTAATTTGGGAATAATTAATATTAAAATGAACTTAATGTTGTCTTGATTTAGTGTTGTAATGTGTTTTACACATTCACAATAAGTTTAGGGACCTTTTTAATAAAATGGACTTAATGGTGCCTTATTTAGGGTGTTGTAAAGTGTATCTTTACACTTTCACACTAATATAGGGCTTTATTAATTAATTGAGGTTAATTTGAGCCTAACTAGACCCTTTAATTCAAATCCAAGCCTAATTAATTATAGATCATGAGGGATAAAACTTGACATTCATAAATGATATTACACAACACTTAATTTTTGAAGGTGTGTGTCCTAGGTTAGTGACCTAGGACTCATTCACCACTTGGTGAATGGGTCCTCACTAGGTCTTAGGTCCTAGTTAAGTGTGCTAGGACCCATTCACCCTATGATGAATGGGTCCTAACTTAACCCTAGGGCCTCCCTTGGGATATGTTTTTGGTGGTATTTTAATGATTTCAAATCTTAGATCTGATGTGGTCTTGTGTTATTTGAATTTCAGGAAATAGGAGTAAGATAAGTATAAATACAAGGTTATTTCACATAGTTTCATCTAAGCAATCTAAGCAATTTAAGTGATCTCAAGATTATTTTCACAAGAGCATTATAAAGTATTCAAGAGCATTCAAGAAGGCATTCAAGGGTAGATTTATTGAAGTTTATTGCAGCAATCAAGACATCAATCATCATGTCAAAGTCATGCATGTTGTTGACCTAATGTGATGATGTAGGATCGGTGATCAAGTTCAAGTGTTCAAAGCCATTATCTTATGTCAAGTTCATGATCAATATCTACACTCATTGAGGACATTTCATGCTAAGTTTCATATTCGTAATCCAAGGTTTCAACAAGGTTTGGTGAATTGTTACATACATTTTTTCATTCATCATTCCTTTATGCATTTTTTCATTTCAAGGTTTAATTACCAAAACAAGATTTGACCAAGGAAAACCCCTATTCCCTAACAAAAAAAAAAAATTCTTCTCCTTTGATGTGTGATTTTAGGTTTTAGGTTGAAGATCAATTAGAGAGAAAAATTGGAGAAAGTTGCAAAGTTGTCAAAGTTGTCACCTTTCTTGCAAAATCACATAAATTGAGCTCTATAGAATTTATTTATGGGTTTTCGATAGTCTCCAACTAGGATCTAGAAGTGCATACATTGAAGAGTAGAACTCAGAAATTGATTTTCTAGAACCCTAGCTAGCACCCATTCGCCATAGGGTGAATGAGTTCTCAGTGAGACCCAAAAAAGCACTTTTTGCAATAGGTACACTGTATTTGACCCTCTTAAAGTCTTCCTTTCAATTGCTATAAATTGGTTAGGTTTGATTTTTTATTATCATTTATGCATTATAACCCTCATAATTGAATGAAACATAGGAAAATAGAAGGTTCGTCATCTTGTTAAGTCATTTTGGTGAACCCAATTTTTCTATGGTTCAATCTGTAGCTTAACTAAAACTTATAAAAATGTCAAAAATAATCTTTTTTCCAAAAAAAAAATTATTTGTAAAGAAAAGATAAAATATTATCTTAAATCAATTCAATTAAATCCCTTCCCCTCTTTTTTATTGGGTAATAATTAAAATTAATCTAAAATATATATATTGTAGTGAGGAAAAGAATCAATAACCAACTATAATGCAATTTTGAAACGTCGTCATTGTAGTTTTTCACATTAGAACTATTTATTTCCTTTCAATAAATAGTTTTGTTTCTTTTTTATAACACTTGAAACTAGATAAAGGGAATTGGTAATATTTAGTAATTATTTTGTTGTACCTTTTACAATTCCAACTTCCACATCACATATAATTTTAGGTTCCATCATTTATTTTACGTTAGTAGCTTTATTTGATGGGAGAGTTTAACAACCTATTGATTATAAATATATTATTTTATTACATAATGGATATCATAGAATTTGTGTTATACAATATGTCTTACATTCATTAAGTTGTGTCAAATCAAAGTTACAATGATAATAGGTATATTGAACATAATTTTAGATATTCCTATGTTACTATTGTCCAAATGATATATTGTTTCTTTATGGATTTTATTGTAATTTTTTAATAATTACTTAATCTATCATTTTTATTTTCTAGTATTTGATTCTCAAGGAATTTTCTTACCAAAAAATGATAGTGACAATATAATTAAAGTATATAAGTTTACAATTTTTCTTCATATTTATCTTTAAATTTTTATATTATCAACTTTGACTTGTGTTCTTAATATTAGCAAATTACAAACATGATTCAAAAATTACTTGCACCTTGTCAACTAAAAGTAAAATAAAATCTATAGAGTTTAATTTCATGTAAGTTCAATATTAAATTTAAAAATGAATTCTTATCTTAAGAGCACAAATTTAGAATATTTAAGGTGATGATATTTTTTAAATTATTTACACTAAGTTGATCTATACAATCTATCAAAATATATAGATATATTAATTGAATATAATTGCTACATAAATTCATCCTTATAATTTAGTCCTTAGATTTTTTTCCTTTAACTTTACACAAATATCAAAATATCAAATACTCTCATTAAAAAAAATCATTTTTTTTTTCAAAACTCTTTCCAAATGTCAAAACATAAAATACCTTAAAAAGAAAAAGCCATAATAATAATAATAAAATAAATAAATAAAAAATTCACAAATATTAACATATAAATATATTATTATTATTTTCTTTATAACGCTTGAAACTAGTTAAAAATTATTTATTTTATTTAGTAATAGTTATTTTTCATCTTTTATTAAGCTGACTTTAGTTGGGGAAAGAGTTGGACACTTAGAGTTATGATTTTACTTTCCAAAGTTAGTATATTTATTTGATGAGAGGTTTTAGCAACCTATTTCTTATAAATATAATTTCTCATTATATTATGAATATATAGTATTAGTGTTATATAATATGTTGTACATTTTTGTGTGAAATCAAAACTATAATTTGGTAATAGGTGTATTGAACATAATTTTAGATATTCTTATGTTAATATTGTTCAAATGATATATGATTCATCTAATGGATATTATCGTACATTTTTAGAAGACTTAATCTATCATTTTTCTTATTTAATGTTTGATTCTCAAGAGAATTCTTAAAAAATAAAAAAGATATTACACAAGGACAGGAACTCGACATGCGATGAACGAATGGAAGAATAGTTAAAGATTTTGTCTGGTCAAAATTTTGTCTATTTTTTGATGGAGGCTTGTTATGCATCTTTTGCCTCATTTTTCCTTAGTCATGTAATTTTCAAGCAATATAAACTTTATAAGGTGGCGGTACTGTAGATAGTTTTTTGATAATCTACATATTGTCCTTATAATGCGGGGCAATTTTGTAATCCATGTAACAATATGAGTCAAATTATAAAAGATGTTGGGCTATAACCAAAGGTTTTCTTCCTAATTCTTTCCTGTCGGTATGAACCAGGTATATGTACATATTTATTATATATATTAATATAATATTGTGGCTCACCACTTTTACCTAAAAAAAAATATTTATATATTTTCTTTAATCTCAACCTTCCTTTCATGACGTCTTTAACCCTTCTACCCATACCTAGCCTTATTTTCCTTAGCCTAAATATAAATCCTAGTAGCTTTATTTCTCTACTCACAAACCTAAGCCAAGACTCATCACTCTTGCTAATTTTCTTGCACCTACCACATCATCTTTTTATCAAGATGTTATACTTATCTTAGAATAGACTATGGATCCTCCAATTAATTCTACACCTATTGGCATTCACAAAGATCCCCTAAATTTTAGGTCTCTTCTTCCTTTTGTACATGTGTCTGTCAAAAATATTCTAGAGTGAGTCTCTCTTTGACCTTATTATTGATGTTTTTCCTCTATCTATTATTTTTACCCATGCTTCTTCCATTTCCCCTTTTATAATGATATTTAAAATCAATGTAGTTATTATGTACATTTCTTTATTAATAAAAAAATTATTTATTTCTTATATTTTCTTTTGTGATTCCATTCACCTACAATTTTATTTCAATCTTTTCAATATTCCTACACTGTCTTTTTTACTATCCATGTTTGAGTTCTACTTTCCGTTATCTTTTTCTTTATGTACACAAGCATAGAAACAATTCTTGTATAATTTATTATTATTTTTGTTATTATTCACTTTCACCTATCTACAAAGCATAGAGTACACTAGGATAAGTGCATGCAATAAAATCTATTAATTACCTATTGAAGTTGAAAGGTTTAAATATGGGTTAACCACTTTAGAAACATTCAATGCAATCCTCATCATTTTTTTGATAGATAAAATGAATTAATTCTTCATAAATAAATATTACTCAAAGTTTATATTTCTAACCACCCCATTGTCCAATTTTATTATCTTTTTTCCTATATACTTGCAATGTTATTTTTTTTTTCTATAATATATTTTTCAATTACTATGTGGAATTATTTGGTGGTGCATCTATAGAGGAGACTTTCATAACTAGACAATCTCTTTTATAATTGTATAATATGTATACTATAATTTCATGTCAAACTAATAGGCATACAAAACTCTATTTCCATTCTTGAACTTGAATGAAGCATCCAATTTATCAAATGTTATACTATGTTCCTTGTCCCTAAACTTCCTTTACATTTGTAGCTTAACTAAAACTTATTAAACATATAAAAAATAAGCTCTTTTCCAAAGTTTTTTTTTTTTTTTTTTAAATTTCTAAAGCAAAGCTAAAGTGATGTAATCAAGATTGGGGGGTCTTATCAAACTACCCAATCTTGTGACCTTAACATGTCATCCTATCTATATTAACATATAAATGGAAAAAGAATCTAAAACATATATTTATTTCAATGTTTGTACACATTCATACATGAAAAATCCTCAAAATTAATTACATATATGGAAGATTCAACATTGAATAAAATTCAGAAATTTTTACAATCTTTTCTAGACACATATTGTCTATGAGTCTTCAAATCCTCATGTCTCCAAACCTTCTTGTCTTCACTAATATTTTAAAATCTGATTTTTATCTTCATTATATAGCTCTCATGGCTGCCTTGAACACCTAAAACACACCTGCAAAATCCCTTTTCCCTTCTTCTATTCCTCTTCTCTTCACAAGTTGAGTTCCTACACTCTTTCGTATGCAACTCTCACCAGCAACCTGCAAGTTCTTTCCCCAACCTTGTTGTTATATATTGCTGAAATTTTACACCATTAAATATTTTATTTTATATATTATTACACACCTTGCAATCACCAAAAAGTGGCACTCAAATCTGCCCTTTTATTTCCCTCAACGTGACTTCTAAAATTCCTTCATAAAGAATGAAATAAAGACATAGTTTTGCTTCCAAAATATGTTGTTAATGTTGCTTCACCATATCAAATTCCTTGCTGCTATAGATTCATTTTGAAAACAAATAAATTACAAAACCAAGTCGTTCTCCTTTGGTAATTGAAGAACTTCATTTATTATTTTTCCAAAAATCACTATCTTTTCCCTCCATTTTAAGCACCCAATAAGACAAGAATGGAATGTCAAAGGTCACTTGCCTTATGAAAAATTTTATAGGAAAAAAATGATTAAATGAATATTAATTCTTATTTTCAAGTTCCCTCTAACATGTCAATGGACCCCTTAAACCCTTCAAGCCTTGAAAATACAATAATTTAAAATCACATTAAACATACTATTTGCCTCTGATTTTCTTAAATGAAAATCCAAGTATTAGTAAATGAAGATTTTATCCTTCAAAAAATCCATAAGGTTCTTTTGAAGCTCCAACCCACACCAAAATGAAAAAATTAAACATGAAAATAAAATAAATATTTTTGGGTGATGCAGGATCACTTGTAGACCTGAATGCTCCTGCATCATAAAGTCTTTCCTTAAATTAATTTTAGTAAATGCCCCACTTTTTGGTCAAGTAACAATTAAACTTAATCTAAGACAAATTAGTGTAGTAAGGAAAATAACCAATAACCTTGAACAAAATGCAATTTTGAGTATTTTATATTAACACCATTTATTTCCTTTTGGTAAATAATTACAATTCTTTTCTTTATAAAACTGGAAACTAGTTTTAAAAAATCATTATTATTTAGTAATTATTATTTTCATATTTCACAAAGCCAAATTTATTTAAGGGCTAAAATTTTGAACACTTGAACCTCTTACTATTTTAGTTTCCATCATTTATTTTAAGTAGCTCTTTTTGAGTTTAGTAACCTATTCATAATAAATATTTTTTTTTTATTGCATAATGAAAATTGTAGTATTAGTGTTATATAATATCTCTTACATTCATTTTATTGTGTCAAATCAAAGTTATAATGATAATAGGTATATTTAACATAATCTTGGATATTCTTATGTTTTTGATAATTAAAGCAACAAAAAAAGGGTTCTAACTCATAATACAGAGAGCCCAAAGGCTGAAAACCAAGTCCATAGACCATAGAAAACACATCAACAATGCTTTAACAACACATTATAAAAATTCATAAACATTGAATAGTAAGGAGACACCAAAGCCAAGAAAAAAAAGAGAACATAGGCCTAGCCAAAGAGTTGGCCCCAATCTTCAATGAGGAACTTGAAAAGTTCCTTGTGACTATCATCCTTTTTACTAGCCTTCTTTAGTTCCTTATCTTGCATCATACATAGAGTAGTGTCCAAACTATGCATAACCTTGGAACTAAACCTGGATAGGTTGGCCATTTTTTCTCAAGTTTTAGCACCTTCCCTTTAAGATCTGCAAGCTCCTCAGTCGTAGTAGCACACTAAGGTCAATTATGTGTCTTACCTAACAAGTCCAAAGTGGTAGTGTCAGCACTAAATATGTGCTTGGAATAGCTCCCACTAGTGTTTGCATAACCTTTCGAATCAAACTCATCTTCCTCCTTGTCGCTAGAAAAAATCACATCCTACTCAAGAGAATCCTCCATCACCTCTTTTTCAACAAATTTTGGTTGGCCTACCAAATGATTGGGACTTCTGAGTTGTGAGCTACTAGCCTCCTTCGCGTCCTCAACCCTGTGCTCCTCCACATTGACAACATCAACATTGACCTCCTCAAATAGTATATTATTTCTCTAATGGAGTTTATTATACTTTCTTTGATAGAATGCACTCTATCATTTTTCTTGTTTAATTTTTTATTCTCAAGGATATTCTTAAAAAATAAAAATGATACTAATCATGTAGATAAAGTAAAAAAATTAATATATTTTTTCTTTACATTTTTCTTAAAATTTATATGGTATTAGCTTTAATTTGTTCTCATTTATAAATTACTCACCTACCCTCTCAACCAAAAATAAAATATTATAGAGTATAATTTCATGTGGGTTTAATTATAAATTTATAAACAAAAGAAAATCTTAAGAGTACAAATTTTGAATACTATAAGATGATGACATTTTTCAATTATTTATACTAAATTGATCTATAAATCTATCAATATGAAGAACAAATATAGTCTGTATTTTTTCCCTTTAACTCTTCATAAATATCAAATATAAAATACTTTAAAAAAGAAAAAGCCAAAAATATATTAAACAAACAATAAAATTTAAAAAATCTTCACAAATGTCTAATATAAAATACCTTACCATAAAAGGAAAATACCATACATAAAATAAATAAATAAAATATAAAATTATTCATGAACATTAAACAAAAAATACTCTACCCATAAATATATTAAAATAATGATAAAATTAAAGAAAAATATATAATATTTTAAAGAGAAACTTATTAGTTATTTCATGTTGGGTGACAATTGAATCTAATCTAAGACATGCTATTATGATAAGGAAAATAACTAATAATCAAACATAATGTAAGGTACATTAGTACGAGTAACCAAACATAATGTAAGACACATTAGAACGGTAAGAAAAATAACCAATAACCAAACATAATCTAAGAAATATTAGTATGGCAAGGAAAATAACCAATAACCAAACATAATGTAATTTTGGTTATTTATTCTCTATTATTTATTTCATTTTGATAAATAATTCTAATTCTCTTTTGTATAACGTTTGAAACTAGTTAATTTTTTTTTGTTTTAATTACTATTTTCCACCTTTTACAAAGTCAACTTTACACGACAAAAGAGTTAGACACTTACACTTCTTATGATTTTAGTTTCCATCATTTAAGTTAGTATTTTTATTTGATGGAAGAGTTTAACAATCTATTCATTATATATATAATTTAGTATTAGCACTCTATAATATGTCTTAGATTGGTTTTATTGCATCAAATCAAAATTATAATGGTGATAGTTATACTTAACATAATTTTGAATATTCCTATGTTACTATTGTTCAAATGATATATTATTTTTGTAATGAAATTTATGTACTTCTTTTCATAAAACTTAATATATCATTTTTATTTTTTTAATGCTTGATTCTCAAAAGTGTTCTTACAAAATAAAATTAACACTAACAATATAGATAAAGTAAACAAGTTCACACATTTTTCTTTACATTTATCTTTAAATTTATATAATATTAGCTTTGATTTGTGTTCCTAATATTTTACAAAAACCACTCAAAAATTACTTCCATCCACTCAACCAAAAATAAACTAGAATTTACAGAGTGAAATTTCAAGTAAATTTATTTTTTAAATTTAAAAATAAAGTCAAATATTAAGAGAACAAATTTGGAATAATATAAGATGATATTTTTCAATTATATACACTTAATTGTTCTATAGAATCTATTAATTGAATAGTCTTGTTATGTAAAGTCATCCTTATATTTTAGTCTTTATTTTTTCTTTAACTCTTCATGAATATCAAATCTAAAACTCATAAATATAATAAACAAACAATAAAATAAAACAAAAAAACTCTTCACAAATATTAAATATAAAAAATCTTACCTATACATATATTAAACAAACAAAACAAAAATTGGCAGACAATATTTTAAAGTGAAACATAACACATAAAGCATAAGATAATTTATTTAATAAATTTAATCCATTACTTTTAAAAACATTTAACTTTAAATCTAGTCATCAAAATTATGTCAGGGGAATCTGCAATGCTAATCTTACGTGTTTTAGTGTCACCGTACATGTTGAGAATATTGTAGGTTAAATATTACGTATGTACTTGTTTTAAAAACTGAAAACACTTGGGTCACGTCGTTTTCACGTAAGGTGTAAAGTTGTAAATACACTTCATCAAGCAACGTATTCATGCATTTGCATGTTCTCAACATTAAAAGTATGGGGTGCACATTCTTTCACTTCCTTCACAAGTCCAATTCAAGCAAACTTGGAGGGCAACAAGTGATTCAATGTTGTTGATTAACTTGCAACTTGAAAAACCCTTTTTCTTGCTTGATTGAATGAATGGATGGTATTGAATTGGCATCTCCCTTCCCTTATGCACTTGTCATTTTCTCCCTAATGTATAGTGGTATTTATTATATAGGATTCTTGTGCCATACATATTATATTGCTCAAATCTTCATTTAAGCCATTTAAGCCATCTTCTTGCCCTACAATTGGTTGTACATATCTTTCAAGCACACTGTCATATGTGCTTCAAATGTTGTGACATGTACAATCACCTACATTTCTATGTTGTCTCGTGTCTTTGTAACTTTTTGTATCTATGGAAATAGAATGTATTAGGTCACCACTTAATCATTGTATTTCATTCATCATGGTAGTGACATAATGACACCAAGAAAAATTGTAGTAATTATTAATAGATAACAAATTAAATTGGAAGAGATTTGTATTCCTCATCTGCACTACACGTATACCAAAAACAATCTATGGGTGTCACTTTTTGTATTTTCTTTGTATGGGACTTTTATTATTATTTTATAAAGGGCATAACTGGATGAGATAGTACGTTAATAGGGAGGCACACATTGTTCCAAGAGCAACCTTATGTTAAAGTTGTGGCCACTAAGCCATGAAATACTTTAGCTTTGTGGTAGGCTAGTTATGACAAGATTACCATTCATGTGGATACAATTATTGTAGATGGAATAGTGGAAGAGTGAAAAGGGTATTTTTAATACTTTTAGTTTAAATGAGAAAAGGTAGAATGTTAATGTATCTATTGGATGCATTTTCTTTACTTATTTAATTCCTCATATATAGAATCAAAAAATTGAGCAACAATTATATAGTCTATAATCAATTTTTTATTTATTTTAGAAGAAGAGTATTGTTGTTAGTGAGTCTAGTAGCACAATATTAACTATGTCTAGTATGTTATGCATCAACCTTCAAAAGAAAGAGAAGTGACTCAATCTTCAGGGTCTAGACTCCTCTCCCTCTAATTAGTGTGAGCTTGTGGTGCTTGTGGTTGGTGTTGATTTTATGTGCTATGGAATGTTTTTTTAGTTTTTCTCCTCTTTGGTTGTTTATCTATTTTTTTAGTTAATCATCATATAGAATAAAAAAAGTTGTACAACAATTCTATAGTCTATAATTATTTTTCTTCTTTATTCTAGAAGAACAATGATGTTAATGAGTCTAGTAGTGATACTGAATCTCTCTAGTATGTTATGCATCAACTTTCGAAAGAAAGAGAAGTGACTCAATCTTCAAGGTCTAGCTTGCTCTCTCTAGTTATCATGTGCTCATGGTGCTTGTGATTAGTGTTGGTTTTATGTGATGTCGAGTGTTGTTTTCATTGTGTTATTAGTGTTTCTCCTCTTTTGTTGTTTATCTATTTAATAGAAATTTTGTGTGGTTGGTGTTTGTTTTATGTGTAGTAGAGTCTTATTGTTAGTGTTTGTCCTCTTTTGTTGTTTGTTTATATAATAGATATTTTTTATGGTTGGTGTTTGTTTTATGTGCTTTGGAGTGTTGTTTTTACATTGTTAGTGTTTCTTCTCTACCATTAATTGTCTATTTCCTAGATATTTTTTATGGCTAGTATTTGTTTTGTGTTGTGGAGTGTTGTTATTGTGTTTTTACCGTTTCTCCTCTTTTGTTTTTTTTCTATTTAATGGATTTTTTTGTGGTTGGCATTGGTTTTATGTGATGTAGAGTGTTGTTAGTGTTTCTCATCCTTTTTTGTTTGTTTGTTTTATGTGTTGTGGAGTGTTGTTGTTATTAGATGTTAGTGTTTCTTATTTTTTGTTGTTTTTCTCTTTATTAGATATTTTGTGGTTGGTGTTTGTTTTATGTTGTGAAATGTTATTGTTATTGTGTTGTAAGTATTTCTACTATTTTCTTTTTTTTTAATAGATATTTTTTCGGTCTCCTTGTTGGGACCCATCCTATCATAGTCATTTTCGTCTTGTAACAATAGGGACCCTTATTTTCCCCTTTACTTAATAAAAATACTTAGTTCATAAAGAAATTATTGCTTAGATTTTATTACATTTTTAATGTATTAAATCTTGGTGATAAAAATTTAATTATATCAATGATGTACGACTTATTTAAACATTAATTTAGGGCTCAAATTTCAAATCTATTCATGTTTTATTGGTTCTTGAATAACATCGAACAATATTGAAACATAGAAAAATGGGGGTAGGAGTTCAAACACATAGGGTTTTAGACTAAATTTGGGATATTTCACCAAACTTACTATAAATAGAAAGGGAAAAATGGGGTGAATGAACCTACCTATTCTTCTATTTCATTTAGGAAATGAGATCCCTTAAGTATAAATACACTTTCAACCATTAGGTGAGTGAATTCTTTGAGGAATCTTGCAATTTCCCTATTTGTGTCAGGTTTGGCATTTAGGTCGAACAAAACTTTGGAGAGAGATTAAAAATAGAAAATCAACTCCAAAATGCAATCTATCACTTGGATTTAGCACATTAAACATAAAACTGAAGGAACCAACAAAGCTTTTAGAAAATTTGGAAGGGATAAATGTTATGTACCTCTCACAAAATGATGTTTTCATAAATTGTTTGAGGACTCATTTACCCTATGGTGAATGGGTCATGTGTAGGGATTTTTAAAATTGGTTTTTGGGTCCTCTACTCCTATGTTTGTACTTCCAGATTCTTGATTTTCACAGTTAGATAGTTGGAAATAAATCTAAGATCTGAGTTTTCATGAGATGATGACAAAGGTGACAACAAATGCACCTTTGTAATTTTTTACTATTGAGATCTTCAACTTTTCATCAACTTGCAAATCTGCAACACACAAAGAGAGGGGGAAAATGTTTGTTTTTTGGTGAATGGGGGTTTTCCTTGTTCAAACCCCATTTTGGTAATCAAACCTTGAAATGAAATAAACTAGCATGAAAGGAATGATGAATGAACAAATAAATGTCACAACTCACCAAACCCTTGAATAAACCTTGGAATATAAATTTGCAACTTGCATGAAATGAATTCAATGGATGTGGATCTTGAACCTTGAATCTTGACTTGAAATAATTATTTGAATGCTTGAATGGATCATGAAAACTACATCACCATATTAGCTCCAAAAACATGCATGATGCAAGAATAATTTTACATGACAATTGGATTTTGATTGCTGCAATAATTCTTCAAAAAATCTACCTTTGAATTTCTTGAATTGCTCTTGAAATACTCTTGAAATTTCTCTCTTAGATCTTGAAAAATTCTAGCAAAAATTCTTAGGTGAAACATAGTGAAATAACCTCATATTTATAGATATGTATCCTTAATTTCCCAAAATTTAAATAACACAAGCTAACATCTGAATATAGATTTGAATATGTTAAAATACTACCAAAAACATAATTTAAATTTATGTCCTAGTTCTAAGGGAGGACCCATTCTCCCATGGGAAAATGGGTCCTAGGTCCCTAACCTTAGGACACACATTGCTCAATGAGAAGTGTTATGTTAAGGCATTAATGAATGTTGGGTTGCCTCTTTGAAAAATACAATAAAATAGGCTTGGATTTGAATTAAAGGGGACAATTAAGAAAAATTAAGCTCAATTAATTAAAGGAGCCCCAAATAAGTGTGAAAGTGTAAAGAGGTACACTTTACAACACCAAAAATAAGGCACAATTAAGTCCAAATTAAGTGTGAAAATGTGAAAGGATACATTTTTCAACACTACATTTAGCCCCCACTTTTGTGAGAGGATGAGCACAAGCACAAACTCACACTAAAGTAGACATTCAAAACATATGTATGCAACAACAATAATATTCAATTATACAACATCAAAGATTTAAAAGGAAAGGTAAAAACAAAAAAGGCAGATCAAGCCTCGACTATCCAATGTGATGTGGAACATGCCTTGGCTGTTTGTCCAAAAGAAAAGGGGCGAATCAAGCCTTAATTGTCCAACGTGATGTGGAAAAAATCTCAGTTGTTTGTCTAAGAACATTCATAAGTGGAACTCAATTTCCACTATGCAAACAACACACACTCACTCTAGGCTAATGGAACCTCAGGCTGCCCACTAGGTGAGCCCCCAGAAAAGTGGCTTAGTGAGAAAGTCATGTTAGGTCTATAGGCTCTCACTGTACTAACCATACCAAAGCTATCCCTTTGATAACTCCAATAGGGCACCACAAAACAAAAACTGTGAGCTTCACAAGGTTAACAAGTTGTATTATGCTAAACATTTATGAAACAAATGCAAATAAAGGTTTGTTCAAAGGGTTCTTGCTTAGTTCGTGTAAGGTCTCCTCTTAGGGAACATCGTTCCTAATGTATCTAAGAGAGGAGAAGTCAAGGATTAAATAAATATCACACTCTCAGAGGACATAAAACCCAATGAAACCACCAAGAAAAAGATGCATCACAAGAAGAGAGAAAATCACACAATGAAAAATGAGGAATGCCAAAAATTTCAAAATAATAATGTCGTGGACTGAGGATTGTCAGTGTGGGTCAATTACGCTTGATCCATGATGAATTGAAATATAATTTAGCCACTAAACCTCAATCTCAAACAAGATCATTCAAATTGAAAGTTAAACTAAGCATTTATTGAAACTAAAAATTGCAAACTACAAAAAGAATTAAATGTCTACTCTAACCCTTTTGAAACTTATCCCATTTTGGAATTGGTGTCATGTTGATGTGGAACAATGACCCTTTCCCAATCACGTAATTTTTGAGCCTGCTTCAATTGATTCTATGGAAAAGAATTGATGAAACCATTGTGATAAATGGATGAAAACCTAATTTATGCTAAATTAACATGATTTTATGCTAAAATTGATCTAATTATGCAATTGCTAAGCTAATCTAAGCTAAAAGATGTAAAACCTCATTTATAAACAAGCTAAGATGGATGCATGGAAGCCATTAATGGATGTCTTAAGCTATTATGAAAATAAAAAATGAACTAAAATTAGCTAAAAGTGAGTAAATTGAGAGTGTGAATGCAAGTGAATTCAACAACATAAGTTTTCAATTGAAAGATGGATCCATTTGTCTCCAAATAGTGTTTTATTTATAGGAGAGCAAATGAGAAATGAAGGGTTGAGATCAAAAATATTAATCAATGGTCAAGAATGGAGGAAATAGGAGGCACAGATCATGGATTCTCATCAATGGATGAGAGTGCAAGATGAGAATTAATCAAGGGCTCACATTTTTTCCAAACAAACACACTTTTGACCTGCACACATAGGTCACAAGGTGACTTGCTCAAGAGGTTAAAAGTTTAGCTTGCTCAAGAAGCCAAGTGAGATGATTGGAGGAGAGAGAGAATATTCTTTGGAATATTCTCATGGGTGAGGATAACAGATGTTTTTCAAATTAAAAGAAAGTTTTAATTGTGCAAAGAAAGGGGAAAGGAATATTCCATGGGAATATTCCCCTTTTGGAGGAAAATTAGTTTAATTACTAATTAAACAAGGTTTAATCATAAAATTAGGGGTTTGAAGAATTAAAGTGATATTTATTAAATTAGATGATTTAATGAATGGGGGAGAGATGAGATGACATTTAATTAAATAACTTAGGGTTATTTAATTAAATTAGAAGACTTAGGGAATTAAATTAAATATTTTGATCTATTTAATTTAATGAGATGAAATGTTAGTGTGAAAGGGGGTGAATTAACCTGATTTGATGAATTAGGTTAATGGACGAAAATGAGGCAATTAATTAAATAGCTAGGCTAATGTAATTAACTAAGCGAAAAGAGGATGGGTTTAAAGAGGAAATGATGTTAGTATACTTATTTCAAGTGCATGATATCATTCAAGACATTTTTTCAGTGTCTACATTTTTCCCCTCTTTGAAGTGAGGTACATGCTACTTTAGTTCAAAGAATAATGTTCCTCAGATAAGAATTGCTGCGTAAATAAAAAAATAAAAATTATCTAACTTTTCTGATGCCCCAGTGGAAGGATAAAGCTAATTCTCCGCCCCCTCGAGAAATCAGGCTGGAATTTTGAATTTTGGGTTGATTTCTTGACAAAGGTGAAAAGCTACCCCAGGGAGTCCAAAAAGGCTCCGAGATGCAAGAATTATGCCAAAAACTAAAAAAATGATTCAAAATAAGGTCTATTTTGAAAAAAATGGTGAAAATGATGATAAACCCTAACTTGAATGTGAAATTAAGGAAAAAAACCTAATTTTCTAGCATAAATAAGCCAAGAAGGGTCACTTTCAATTCATTTGTGCATTCACACCATAGAAATCCTTGTTGTTTTGAGCTCTAACCCTTCGATGAAATGGCACGACAATAGCTCCCATGACATATTTTCGATCGAGTTCGATAGTATCAACAGATTCTGGGCTCAGGACCACTGGTATGTAACTCAAAACTTGATTTGAAATTTGACTTTTTGATTCATTTATTGTGCTTTGAATTTTAAACTTTGGCAGTGTTTCTATATAGTGATGCCCATTTGAGAATTGGTGACACTAAAATGAATTATAGCGACACATATGTATATAGCGATGTAGTTTGCGATTTAAAATTAGGGTTTTCAATTTTAAATTGTGACACATTTGTATATAGCGATGCACTTCCATATTTGGAAATTAGGGTTATGGTTTCCAAAGCTTAAATCGCGATGCCCATGTGTTTGGTGACACACTTTACAATTTTCAATTTGAAATGCCTTCAAGCGTTTCGAATTTGAATATAGTGATGCTATTGTGCTTTTTGAGCTGAAAATTCCAAATTGAGTCAAATTTCTTCAATTTTTGACATTGTGCGCTTTGTGGGTGCAAGAGGTCATTCCACCACTTATGTCGTGCAAGCATAGGCCCATAGTTTTGGAGAGATTGGGCAATTTTTCAGAGTTATGTTAGGAGTACCTGGGAGAGATCGACCTTTGGTATGTTGCATATGTGCCCATCATTCAGACTCATTTAGCTATGATGACTGCTCTGTGAGAGAGATGGCATAATGAGACTTCATCATTTCATTTCCCGATAGGTGAGGCGATGGTTACCTTAGAGGATGTATGGTGTATTTTGCATTTGTCAATACATGGCGAGCAGGTGATATATGATGTCGATGCCAAGATATGATGCCTATCATGAGGTGATGGAGTTGGAGAAAATTTCCCTAGTCACATCACAGATTGACCTCGAGATGTATAGAGGTCATGTGCCTACGTTCTGATTGATTATTGCAGCCATCATTTCAAGTTTGGTCTCTCTAGACCAATGGAGCAAAGGGTTCAACTTAGGATGGGGCCTAGCATGGCACAAGATGCTCCACATGAGGACTTTATTCACATGGGGGCCAATGATGTTGGCCTCATTATATCATGACATACACAACTTTGTCTATTACGATGATAGAGCCATTGGTGCAGGGGTGACCCTGCTTCACATTTGGGCGTGGGAGCATATAACTGTGCTTTGACTGATAATACAGATGGTCGATGTTGAGTCAGATGATCTGGTGATTTGGCGATATAGAGGTTCCATTACCCTACAACACACTAGACAAATTGGGCTCCTGTACTAGCAGGTACTAGATGACATGACAATATTTAGGTGGTGACCCTGGCTATAGATGCTAGGATGGTATGATAATGCACAACTATTTTTAACCAAACAAACCCGATATATGTAGGGCTGGAAGCATACAATCATAGAGCGATACCTATTGGAAAAAGTTGTGTGGTAGTTCAACAAGCAGCAGGACAAACTTGATGATACTTATAGAGCCATTTTTGCTAGGTCTACTTGAGAGGTGCCCACATGGGGACCCACTATTCTAGCTTCAAAGGTAGTGGAGGGATTCAGGTAGTTGGTAGCTCATCCATGGGCCTATGACTAGGGTTAGGTAGTCGTATAGACGATGCCTACTTACGATGCATCATTCACACCTCCTTGACGCTTGACAGATCCAGTGGATGCTCCTCCACGAGGGAGACCCAAAGGGAGAGGAGTAGGCAGGGGTAGAGGATAGGGATAGGGACATGGTGGCTAGGATGTTCAAGATGGGTAGGTTCTAAGGGCTCCACTAGTTGGTCAGCAACCTCCTCAGCAACCTCTGGTTTAGCAGCATCCTACACAACCACCATCGCCAGATGTGAGAGATATCTAGATTCAGCAACAGCAACAGTAGATGTAGGTTTTGACAAGTGAGCGGGTTTAGGCCCACCAATAGATTTTGGATATTACTGCTGAGTGAGACTAGGCTAGATAGTAGGTGGTGGCCATCACAATAGAGAGGGACCACAACAAGTAGTAGTTACAGGCTGTGACCGCGAAGAGAGATTAGGAGATCAGGTGGCAACACCAGATAGAGGCGATGACAACAACCAAACACAACAGGACTGTATCCGCGAGATTGTACAAAGAGGTTGTGACCAAGGTGGCATATTATAGGATGCATTACCACCGTGATGTGCCAACACCACTGAGACAACCTGATTATTCACAGCAGAGCAATGCATGGCCTAGAGCTGAGGAGCAACTAGAGAGGCAGGCCAGAGAGGGGAGCACCCATCAGGGCTAGCTTCCAGTGTACAAACACTTTTTGATTTTGTTGCCCCATTCTTTGACACAGATATACATTCATGGGATCCTTTTTTGTAACATTCTGCCAAAGAACCCCAGAGGACAACACACCTATACTACAATAATGGCACAATTTTTTTTAAAGTGCAATAACAAGAAATGTAAATATGATCTATCATAACATATAAGCTAAGCTATGTCCTCTAAGGTCCCATGATTGCATTACGAACATACCTACTGAACAAGATCTAAACATACATCATGGATTAACTAACAACAGGAGTTCATTTTAAATCCATTGCATTAAATGAATAAATACATACATTTACATACATGGCATCACATACATAATCAATAAAGATCATATAATAAGAACCAAAGAGTACATATACAATTTCCATTACATGAGAGTACATCATTACATTGTTACAAGCTTACTTTAATGCTTCCCCGGATATAATGGGAAGAATACATCAAGATTACATTATATGGTACAAATGAGATACAATTTTGATACATAACATAAGTAACTGTCTTCTCGAACCAATACAAAATATGAAACCTACTACAAGTGGTACCTCCTTCATGCACATGAACAATAGCAAGGGAAATCCAATGGAGGGAAAAGAAAAATCCACCCAACCATGTGGAACCCTAAGGTCCACCCCCATGCTAGGAGATAACAATAAGGTCTCACTACATCATACAATCAAGAAGATAGAAGGCTAATACAAAACGGATTAAACATGGCTTCAACATAACACAATATAACATGAACATCACATAACATAGACATCACTTACAATATTAATTTCACTTCCAAAGGCACACATACCATGAAAGGGGAACAAAAAACTAGGGAATGCTAGATTGCAGTAGGGAAGAGTGTCATCGCATGGTACTAGCATGGGTTGTCCAACATACATATCACTATGTCCTGACCCCCATCTATGGTTGTCTGACATACCTCTCACTAGGTCCTAGCCCCATAGGGTGACACATGAAAAACCAACAATCCTTTCGTGAGGAAAAGGAAGTTGATCTTGCCAACCAAGCCTTCTCACCCCATCCTTAACCTAAACAATCACTACAAGTATGGGAAAGGAATCCAATTATCTTATTTATGTGAAAATTACCCATCCCCCCAATTCATTATTTAGGTTATCATTGAATTAAGAACTCTCCAATGGGTTGTCCAGGTCAACACTTTGGGATTCGACCCCCATTGAGAGCCACTCCCCCTACTTGCAACTAGAAGATCCAATACATCAAACAGGGTAAAGCCATCTTGCACACTAAACGAAACCACAAAAAAAAAAACACATATCCAAAGTAAGGCATAGGCCATCTTGCTCACAAATCACAACTATAATAACAAGTCAACAGTGCAAGGCTAAAGACCCTCTTGTACACAATTCAAGTATAAAAATAAACCACTTCCAAAATGACATAATCATGAAACCAATACTCAAGCTATTTTCCCCAAGCCTCTAGAAGTCTCTCAATAACCATTTGGCACAAAAAGCTCCCACTTAAAAATAATAACCAAAAACCAACTTAGTTTCCATTATTCTACACAGTAAAATGAGCAAGCACTCCAATAAGAAAACTATACTATACACCATTTCCACATATCAATTACTCTCAACTTGACCACTAGATTCACTTAACAGGGTTATCTACCACAACGATTTGTAATAATAATAATAACAATTATTCTCAGCAATAAGTTAATGATCTTGCAAATCCATTATTAAATAATTGCGAACATAATCAACCAACAAAAGATATTCTACTTCATTTATTTAATTAAAACCTTCCATTTTCTAACTATAAGACAATCAATTTCCTCTATTTTAATTTCTCAATTTATTTAGCTTACAAGACCATTTATTTGTAAAGGCAAGAATGTTTTAAATAACTAAATTCATAGTAAATTCCCAAACAACCATAATTTATATTCATATAAACATATGCACACACACACACACACATATATATATATATATATAAATAAATATATAAATATATATTCACATATATCATTATATTTATATATATTTTAAAATTTGAGTTGTTTTTTTTAGAAATAAATCTAATATCACAATAGTGAACACAATTTTAATTCACAAGACAAATATCAATATTCAAGAATATATAGATATATATATATAACTCGAATCTTTGCTATAGAATCGAATCCATGTATATATGAAAACAAGTGTTGTATATAAATCATATGCCATATGGCCAAAATAGAATTTATGATACAACAAAATCAAACTTCAAACTCCAAATAAAATGCAACAAACAAAGAATAGCCACCAAAAAAGATTTGATCATACCAAGTATGGAACATAGTAGCCATCAAACTAAACAAATCAAATGCATTGAAACCCAACATGCCTAATAACCATTAAAATGAAATCAACATAAAGACTTGCCTATTGATTATTAGTTAAGAAGCATATACATTGCATGCTTTTAATTCAAATTTCAAACAAAATAATTAACCAACGATTGACCAAGATAGGCGAAGCATCCAATAAGGATGTGTGCCACAGGAACAAAATCAAGTATGTAGTATAATGAATACAAGGCATGTCGAAAGGAACTCAACCAAGTCAAACTTTTAGTGGAGGTAAATTAAATTTCTAAGAATGGTGAAAGTATAGAGTATTGGGGAGGCATTAAAAACCAAAGAGGGTGCCTATTTATGGAAAATGAAGGAATCGTATAAAATCTACAAATTTTAGATGTAGAAGGCATTGAAAATATGCCTTATACTAACATTAAAACAAAATTTTACTAATGGATTGAAGCAATGAAGAGTTGAGATATTAAAATATGAAGGTGAGTAGTAAGGGAAGCCATGATTTTAAAGTTGAGATTTCTTACTTTGGTCTAGGATGATTCAATGAAGCTGGAAGATTTCTTTAGGAAATGAGACAACAATAGAGAGCATACATGATATAGTTTTGCTAAAAGTCTTAGAAACTTCCAATAAAATGTAATTAACAAGTGAAGGCAGATTTAATCTCATCGATTGCACTGGTTGCAAAGTAAACACAAATTGGTTTGACCAATTGGTCTTAAGAAATTTCCAACAAAAAAGAGAGAGGACAAATTCCTATTGCAACGAACGAATAAATGAAACAAGAATAGAGATGAAGTCAACCTAGATTCCAACGCTACTAAAATAGAAACTGGTGCCAAGATTGAATTCTATGTCCACAAAAATTTGTTTCTTCAAAACCTTAATCTAATCTTATGTAATTTTTCCCCAATCCAATTTTGAAAACAATCAATTGAAAATGATTATTCAATAGATTATTCTTCCTGATAAAGTTCTCTGTTCGAAAACCAAAAATCCATGATAATCCCTAATCTCTCCCAAATGATAATTATATTATTATTTTTCCCAAAAAGCAACTGTAAGATTTTCAAACACAAAAAACAAATAAAAATCTCAAAAAATAACAAGTTTCCAAATGACAAGCAGTTCAAAGTCACGAATGTGCTTCGAGAATTTTTTTTCTATCTTATGAATTGTTTTAGCTGATTATCCATTATCACCTTCCGATTTAATATTTTATTTTATATTATAATATCTTCCACATTTTAATTTATTTAAACTCAAAAATCTCCAATAAAACAATCAGGTTTCTTTTCGACAATTAGTTCAGAGTTGGGCATGCACTTGCATGAAAAACTTTCCATCTTTAAATTGCTTTTACTATTTATTTATTAGAACACTCCCTTATAATTCTATTTAATTTTATTTCATTTTACTTTAATTTATTTTAATATTACATTACACACCAAAATTATTAATAAATAAATTTATATCTTTTATCAAAATATTTTTACTTGATAAATTATTTAATAAAACAATTAATCAAAATCAACATTTATTTTTACTTATCATAATACCTTTTAACATAATAATTCTATTTTAATATGACAATTAATCATAAACATTACTCGACCAAAATTAAATCAAATAGACTAACCACAAATCAATATCTGATCACAAAGCGAAGTCAACAAGTAAGACCATAACAATACTGATGGACCAACCATCATATGATCAACATTTACAGGGTGAATCATGGAGAGGCACTACATTTTTTATAGCCTCGTGGATATTGTATTTATGATCAATATACATACACTGATCCAAATTTTGTACCATGACATTCATTTTTTGATATATATATATGATATAGATACGGATTCTATATGATGTGTTCATCTTATTGCATGTTTATGATTGTATGATTATGAGATGCTTATATTTGATCAAGTATGGATGCACTTTATTTATGCTTATGTGATATGTGATGCTATGAGATGATATGCGATGTTATGATATGTATAGATTCAATGTTATATTATTTTCCAGTATCTTTTAATAATTTGATATGCAGATGTTATGGATGCATTTATTTTTGTGTATTTTCTATGCATTTTTATGAGATGATCATGTATGCATATGGATTTATGGATGGTTAATGCAGATTTTTTCTTATGAGAATACAATGTGATGTATGTTTATAATATGATATTTGTTGCAACTTATGATATGTGATGCTAAGATTTAAGGTGCTTAGAATAACAAATCTATATTATTCATTACAACTTAAATGATAATGCAAGATGTTTGATTATGAGATGCATGTATGATGATGGTTTATGGATGCAGGATGGATGCATTGATGATTTTTTGTTGACTATCATGATACTAGGTTAGTAAAAAGAGAAGATAGTAGAATAAAGAATGAAAATACCATTGATTTTGATGATTGCTTCAAGAGATCCAACAAGTCTATGATCCACCGAGAATTTATTAGAGATGGTGATGAGACATGCATGATGAGGATGAATGCAGGATGATGAGTTTCTCACATTTCAGGATTGGGATTTTCTGTCATTCTTTATTGTTTGATATAAGACATAGACACAATGCATCAAGGTATTGATAACTAGGATGACATTGTATCTAGTGTAATGGACTTTGACTCTATAAATAGATAGGATAGTTCATGTTCACATCTTGACATACGGAAACCTCATTGGAATGTAACTTAGAAACTTAGAATATATTGGACCAAAAAATACACATTAGTCAACAACATACTCCAAACAACCTTCCTACACACAACTAAGCAAGTATGCACCAAGATTATTTTACAAGAGTATCCACAAGCACAAAAAATGAAAGATCATGATCAATGCCCCATTCCTTTCTCTCTAAATAATTTTGATAGACATCATTGAGAGGTCCTCAGAATGGGTCATTAAGATAAATCATAAGAAAAGATCAAAGATAAACAATCAATGTTATCTATATATCTCTTACCTGTTTAATTTAGCTAAGGTGATGCCTGATACTGATTCCCATCACAGGAAGGATACATCCTAGGACATGTTGATCAGGTAGTTGTTTGATGTTAGGATGATGATGATCTTTATGATAAGCCGTTGATATAAACTTCAATGACACATTTACCTATGATCTAGACTTTAGATTTTGACACTTAGTTTCTCACTTTACAACTTACTATACTTGTTTTCTATTTGTTTTTCCAAAGGGTGAAGGTGATCAATTTATTATGGGTGAAGGTTATTGTGGGTGAAAGTGAGATGGGATGGGTGGTTTTGAATTTTTTGGAATATTTTAATGTTTTTGGTATTTTGAAATTTTTTTGAGGTTGTTTTTGGTCTTTTCAAAAAATTATGTGAATGTTTTTGATTTTTTGAGGCTATTTAGGGCTTTTGAATGTTTTCTAATGTTTTTGGATTTTCAATTTTCTAATCCTTTTGTGTTTTTTGAATATTTGGATGTTTTTGGGTTTTCGAGATTTTTCTGACCAAGAACCTAACCTAAAGACCTATCCTAGTTGTAATGCCCTGCCACACAACCCTAGGGGAAGTTGCAATTTACTACACAAATGAACTATTTTTTTTTTGAATAAGAATGATTAACATGCAAGTTCACTAACCATTTCCAACCAATCCCCTAAGGTTACGAGACTGAGTTACTTAAACCAACAAGAAACATGAATTATAACCATAAAATTTAATTGCTTAACAATTAAAGTTCACATACATTCCATACATAATAATTTACATCAAAGAATATGAGATACCACTTGATTCCAATAATATAATTTACAACATGATTACAACACTCATTCCTCGAATGAGATAAATCCAATAAGCATGATTACATATTGCAAATTCCACCTCGATAACAAATGAGGGGTAATAAAATACAAGATCAATTGAATGAATTAAGCAAGGAAAGAAACTGGACCCCATGAGCTCTCCAACTAGAAATCTCAACCACACAAACAAGAAGATGAACCAACGGATTAAGGTGCACGTTCCACCCAACCATGTGATACTCAAAGGCTCACCCCCCATGCTAGGAGATAGTAACAAGGAATCCAACACAAGATCATCTACCTCAAGACACAAGCTAATACATAACTGAATTGAAACAACTACAACCACAAAATCACTTAACATAAAGTTACAATGCTTCCAGAGAACAATAATCATGTACATCATCTGTACACCACACAATAAGTGACTGATTGCTGATGTAGGAAGAGTGTCATACATAGATCTCCATGAGTTACCCTAGCTCAACCTTCTTAGGCTACCAGACCCCCATCTTGGGTTACCCTGGCTTGCCTCTACCGGCCGCCGGACCCTCATGCAAAACTATGTGTCTCATCTCATCTCGAGCCGTAACTAACACATGCTTCATGAGAGAGGCATTCATTATCTTTATTAGGGTGAAATTTCCCCATTAATTAATTTAAATTATCACTTGATTAAACCCTAGGTGAGTTACTCTAGCACCCCTTTGTGTATTGGACCCCCACAAAGAGCCACTCTCCTATCGACAACACACACGGTACAAAACCACAATCCAATGGATAAACAAGGTAAGACGACATTTCCAATTCCAAGGAGGCAACAAACAAAGGAAACTCACTCCAAACACTGGAGGAAAACAAAATACAAACCCCACTCCCTCCAAAGGAGGCACAAACCACATAACCTTCTCCTAATCCCAAGGAGGCACAAACCATCCTCATTCATGAAAATAGGTAAAACAATAGGTTACAAATATACTCATTATCCAAGGCAAAAATACAAATGGTTGACATTGTAATATGACAACCCCTATCCTCTAGGAGTCTCTGGAAGACTTACATAAACAAATGACTCAACTGCCCAACATCAAGAATGTATGAAAACAACATTTAAAAAGAATTTCTGACAACTCAATAAACTAATGTTAGGGTTTCCTAAACCCAAGCCAAGCACTGGTATAGTACATGAAGTTAATTAAATAATTATCAATATTCATTCATACATAAGGTAAATCAACTCGCATTGGCAATATTAAGGAATTTAAATTTAATCATTTAATTTCATTTATTCAATCATACATAATGATTAAAATCAATATTTTTAAATGAAATCATTTATTATAATGTCAATTTCATTTCAACTATAATAATGAAATAATTATTATAAAATTCCTATTTAAAATATTTAAACACCATTTAAATATATGCCTCTAAAATATCATTTTTATATTCCAAGATTTTCCGATTATTCAATAGTCAAAATCAAATCTTTAAATAAATCATTTGATTATAAAGACAATTCCTTTCTAATTAATTATTAGAAAAATAATCATTTTAAAATTCATATATTTGAATATCTAAATTTTATTTAAATATATAAATATATCCCTATATAAAAAAACATTTTTATCCCAACTAATAAAAAAATCCACATTATTTAATATATTTAAATAATAGCAATGTATTCATTAAAATTAATAATATATATATATTATATTATATTATATATATAATATTATTACATATATTATATAAAATATAATATAAAATAAAAATAAATTAAATAAAATTTAAATAAAAATTAAAACCAAAAAAACCAAAAGCCAAAGCTTTTGCTTTGGCCGCGGCCCCCAAGGGAGAGGGGACACAGCCATAGGCTATGCCCAACCTCCCTATGGAGGCCGGCACTGCATGTGGCAACGCCCTCCCCACATAGTGGGGTGTGCTGCCACAACAGGAGTGCCCCTCCATGGGGCGGCTGTGGCCTCCCCTCCCATAACAAAATTTGATAAATTTTATTTTGTTAAAAATTTGCATTAAACAAAAAAAATAGGGCAAACCCTGTACAAAAAAATAAAAATTTCCTGTGCAATTTTGAAACCCAAAATTTTCCCATAAAGATAAGAAAAGCACAATATATTTATAAATATATTTGTATGTATGTATATAAATATATATATATACTAGTATATTTATAAATATATGCCAAGATTTTCATTTCCAGCCAAACTGTGCAAATGCACAACAAAATTTTGCAATGAATATAAAATTGTCAACACAACTTTTGGGTTTTTAGTTTTCAGTTTGAAAAGAGATTTTCTATTTGTTTTCCTTCAATTTTTCATTGTGGGATTCTTGTTTTGATTTCTTTCTCCTAATTCCAATAGAAGTTTGCAAGTTTTGAAACCATTTCACATGGGTTTTCATTGAATTTAAACAACATTTTAAAGATCTTCAAACAACATAATAAGGATTTAAAACTCATTTCAAAATGAAAAACAAGAATCTCAAGAGGTAACTTGGTTTTTTCTCCCAAGCTTGAAGAACTCAAATGGTGCTTCCAAATCTCTTTTTCTAGCTCACCAAGAATTTCAATCTTCTTCTTCAAATCCAAGCAAGCCACAGCAAAAAGCCTCCACTAAATTGAGAAATTCCAAAAACATATGAAATTAAAATTGCTTAAATAGAGTTTCCCCAATTTTGGTCAAACCCCTAAAAATATCTCACCCACTAAATTCAATGCAAAATTGGAGAATATTTCCAATTTTTTAAAATTTAAAACAATTTTGCTTTCTAAATGAAATTTCATGCATTTTTTTCAAAATTTCTTTTAAAACAAAAGAATTTCAATGTTTGCAAGGAATTTATCTAATCTAAAATTTCAAAAAGTGAAATTAAAAATACATTTTTATTTTTTATTTTTATTTAACTCTAAATATCCAACATGACTTCCATTTTTTTATTTTAATTTAAGTCATACTATCTAATAATGCCAAAACAACTACTTTATAACATTTTATCTCCATTAATCTAATTAGTCAATAAATTAATCAATAAATGACTACATTTTCAACATTACAAAGAGATATATTTAATCATCAATTTAACTACACCCGCCATTTAATAACCTTTATAGTATGAAATTAAATAAATAACCAAGGAGGAATAAACCATATTACAACAACTCAACCCGATGACAATCCGACGATACACTATGACTAGGGTGATGAATTGGCATGGAAAACCTAGCTACTATCTCCCAATTAAATACCGTTGGCCAATGGACACCCTCAAACCTATGAACCAGGTGGAGTCGATGTCATGTACCTGTTAACCTGCAAACAAAGAATACATCGAACATGCATATATACATAATATGATCAAACACACCATAAAGAGGAAATCTTGGAATCGTAGGGTGCTCGCAAGCGAGTGATACAATCCTATCCCCTTCACCAATACAAAATACTAACTGACGATTCTAACATCAATAATATGATCAAAAGCATAAAACATCATTAATTCAAATATCTGCTAAGTTAATCCAAAACATGTCATATTGATAACATCAAAATAAAATAACATCACATCAAAATATAACATTCACACTGTTTAACAGTTGTGATCAAATAGTAACCAAGTTCCAAAGTCACAGCATAAACAAAAACAACATACAAAGAAGAACACTGCCGATAAAAGAGCCAAAATGAAGGGGTGTTACACTAGTGGTCTTAGGGGCTCATCAAAGATAAGCCTTACTTACGTTATACACGCAGAGACCACATAGTTCAACCGACTCAACTTATTGACAAGATGAGAAATGCAAAGGTGATGAAATGTTAGTTTATTATGGCAGAATCCTAAAAGACTGACCTAGGGTGTCTCAGGGGCACATTAATGATGGCCTTTCCTATGTTAAAGCTCAAAGACAACGTAGTTTGATTGGGGTACTATTTTTTTGGATTTTCGATGTTCAAATTTTTAAGATTTTGATGTGTTTTGGATGTTTTGGATTTTTCCTTTTACAATTTTCTAAATATTTTTGGATTTTAGTTATATAGGATTTTGCAAATGTTTTTGGATTTTTTGATGAAGGTTTTACAAATATTTTTGGTACTTTTGATGAGATTTTATGGATGTTTTTGGTATTTTCAATGACCTTCAGATATACAAGATCCTGATATGATCCATAATGAAGTTCCCACAGCATGACATGTTGGACTACTTCAATAAAGGAAAGAAAAACTAACCTTTGGAATATGCCAAGTAGTACTAAAGAGATTGCAATACTTCACAACATCAAGCTATGACAGGGATGTAGATAGGTGATGGATAAATGATGGTGCAAAGAATGATAGATTAAAGAGCCAAAGAATAGATGGAGGTGCTTTATTTATGCAAGACACCTATTTTCCAGGTTTTCACCAAGGTACTTGCCAAAAGCACCACCGAAGTTGTTTTCACTAGAGGATGATTTTTTCCTTTACTTTTTTAATCATTTTTCTCATTTTTTTGGATTTTGATTTTTTTAAATTTTTTTTTTAATTTTTAGATTTATACCCTTCAAGACTAGGCATAAATTTTTTTGAGAAGGAAGTTGTTAGTTGGATCCTACAAGGGTTCTCCTTTAGGCAGTGACAATTAATATTCTCTTGATCCATAGGTAGTTGTGACGACAAATGGACCCAACCAGTTAGGCTCAAACTTTCCTTTGCTATCCTAATCTGGAAGGTTCTTCTCATTATGCTTTAGGACAAGATCCCCTACTTGGAAAGACTAACATTTGATCCTCTTGTTATAGCTTTGTTTTAGTTAGTTTTTGTATACTTGCAAGTGATTAAGAGCATCAAGATGATGCTCAGCCAAGAATTCTAGCTCATTCAGGTGAGATACTTGATATTCTTCATTGGTGATCAAGTTATGTAGTGACACTCGCAATAATGGGAGATCAACCTCAATAGGTAGGATAACTCTGATCCAGAGAACAAGGAGAAAGGGGTTGCACTTATTGGCATGTGGATACTAGTTTGATAGGCCCAAAGAGTGGGATTCAACTATAGATTTTAGTCACGTCTAGCTTCATTGACCATTTTATTTAGGATTTTTAGAATGGTCTTATTTGTAGCCTCATCTTGACTGTTGCCTTGGGGATAATATGGGGTAGAGAATCAATGTTGGATGTTGAATCTTTGACATAGCTCTTTCACATACTAATTCTTAAATGGTGTTATGTTGTCTGAGATTAGGTTTTGTGGAACACCATAGCGACAGATTAGATAGTTTGATAAACTTGACAATTTGTTTCCTTGTTATGTAGGTCATAGGAATGGATTCAACCCACTTATTAAAGTACTCAGTGGTGGTTATGATAAAATTGTGGCCATTGGATGAGGTTGGGGTGTTTTTTCCTATGAGGTCAAGCCACCACTATGAAAAAGGCTAGGGTGTAATCATTGGCTGCAACTCTTAAGCTAGGGCATGGATCAGACCTCCATGGTATTGAAATTGGACACACTTCTACATGTATTGATGAACTTCCTTTTCCATGGTTGGCTAATAGTACCCTATCCTCAACAACTTCTTAGCTAATGCTATACTGCTAGAGTGGGACCCACATATTCCATTGTGTATTTCTATTAAAGTAGTTAAGGCTTCCTCTTGGTTAAGACATCATAGTAATGTCCCTTTGATGCTTTTATGGTAAACGGTATCACCTAAGATCACAAATTGGGATGCCTTTTGAACAAAGGTCTTTTTAAGGTTCAAGGTGATATCGGATGGGAGATTTCCTTTGCTTAGGTATGTAAAGTTTTCATGGTACCATGGGGATCTAGGACCAACAATGACACATGCAAATTATGATTCAAGGATCTCAAAATTGGTATGAGAAGTTGTTCTACAAAGAATTCACATTGGAGGACATTGTTTGGCATGTCTAGTAGTGATCCAATTGTTTCCATCTTGTCTATTGCTTTGTTGTTCATGTGATGAATTTGCTAAAAAATTATGTCTATAAAAATATCCTTGAGAATTTCTACCATATTTTTGTAAGGAGTGAGCTTATCATCCTTAGTTTGATAGTCATAATTGACTTGGTTGATAACCAGCTATGAATCTCCATAGGCTTTCATTTCTTGTATCTACCACTGAATCACTATCCTTAGACCTGTGATTAGGGCTTCATACTTAGCAATGTTGTTAGTACACAAGAATGCTAGTTGGTATGAATTTGGAATGTGATCACATTGATGGGTGATTAAAATAATGCCTACTCCTAATCCATGTTGAGTGAACAATCCATAAAAACACATATTCCACTAACTTGTGAGATTAATAAGGAACACTGATTCATTAGGGAACTTAGATATCAGAGGGTTCTCAATGTAGATAGGTGCTTCTGCTAGTTGGTTTGTGGTCACTTTTCCTTTTATTTCCTTCCACTCCACATACTCTATGTCAAATTCAATTAAGATCATTACCCATTTTTCCATTCGTCTTGTGAGAGTTGCTTTGGATAATAGGTATTTTAATGGGTCAATCTTTGCAATGAGCTTGATTTGATGTGACAACATGTAGTGTCTAATTTTTTGTGAAGCAAAAAATATTGCTAGGAATGCCTTCTCAATGGGTGAATAGTTCATTTCATAGCCCACCAAAGTTCTATTGATGTAGTAAATAGCTCTTTCCTTTCCTTTGTCATCATATTGTGCCAATAGAGCTCCTAGTGCTACTGGTGTGGTTGAGATATACAAGATCAGTGGTTTGTTCGGTATTGGTGGCATAAGCATTGGAGGTGTTAGTAGATAGTATTTAATCTATTGGAAAGCTTTATCACACTTCCCATCCCACTTGTAGGTTATCCCTTTATGAAGAAGATGCAAAAAAAGGTGGATTTTATTTGATAGTTGTGCTATGAACCTTCTGATGGACTACAATATTCCTTGTAATCCTCTCATTTTCTTGAATGTTTGTGGTGGTTCCATGTCAAGGATGAATTTTACCTTTGTTGGATCAATTTCTATCCCTCTTTGTGAGATGATGAAGCCAATAAGTTTCCCTGATGTGACCCCAAAGACACACTTTTTTGGATTTAGTCATATCTTTTATTCTTTAAGTCTGTTAAAGATTGGTCCTAAGACTTGTATATGCTTACTTCTTTTCCTTGATTTTTTGAAAATATCATCCACATAATCTTCAACTATTTTTTGGATCATGTCATGAAAGATGAGGGTCATTGCTCTTTAATAGGTTGCTCCTGCATTCTTTAACCTGAATGTCATTACATTCCAGCAATAGGTTCCCCATGGACAAGTGAATGCTATTTTTTGTTGATCCTCCTTGGTGATTATGATTTGATTGTAGCCTAAAAAACCATCCATGAGTGAGAGCATTTCATGCCTTGCTACTAAGTCCATATTGAGGTCAATATTAGGAAGAGGGAAATCATCCTTCGGACATGCCTTGTTTAAGTCTCTAAAATTAGTGCATATTCTGATGCCCCTAGTGGGTTTTGAGATTGGTACCAAGTTTGAAACCCACTTAGAATAATCTATTGGTCAGATGAATCCAACATCAAGAATATTTTGTAACTCTAGTTTCACCAACAGTTCTATTTGAGGGTGCATCTTAATTTATGCTTGAATGGCTTGGCTTCAGGAAAGACTGCTAAGTGATGCACAACTACTTTAGGATCAAGGCCTGGCATATCTATGTATGACCATGCAAAGTTAGATCTTCGCTCTTTTAGGAATGTTGCTAGGTTCTTTTGTTCTTCATCCAACATGGATTCAACATAAAAAGTGATCTTAGGTGCTTCTTCTATACCCACATTGACTGGAGTGGCCTTTTCTGCTATCACTACTAAATTTTTTGGATGCATTGCACTGAGGGGGAGATTGAATCCCTCATCCTTGGGTGCCTCAGAGAGGTTTTCATCATTGGATGCATCCTTTCTTTTTACTATTTTAGGATCAAAGAGTGCCACCATGTGGTTTTCACTCAAAGATCTACATGTTAGTTGCATTTCATTAATTTTGTGGTTGAAGAATTCAATCATCTCCCCATAGTACACCCTTGTGTCTAGCTCTATATCAAAAAATACTTTGTGATCTTCCCATGGTAAGTTGTCACTGATTGCCATGAATTTTGAGATCACTTCATCATTTTTGAAGAAATAAAGAATTGGTGGTTAGTATTGGTCCATGTCAATGAGTTGTGGGTAAACTAGGCATTTTTTAGTTGGTTGTTTGTTTGGAGTAAAGGATGTAATAGATATCATGAAGAGGGTATTGTTCTCAAATAGGTTGGCAATGCCAAGGGGGAATTCATCTAAGGTTGTATCACACGATGTAGGTAACCAAGAGGAAGCCTCAACTAGTTTAGCAGAAGTACCTTTGCTAATAAGGGTGACCTTGCAAATGGTACAACCTAGGCCAAGATTGTTTAGTTGTTTCTCAGGAACGACAGGTTCTAGAAAACCATTATCATTCTGTCCTAGCTTCTCATTCTTGTTATATCCCCAATTTTACATGAGTTGCAAGCCTTTATTATCATCTTCCATGAGAAGAACAGGTACATGTCATTCATCTTGATAGAGGAGTTTAGATACATCCTCCTCATTAACATCTTCTTGATTCAAATATCCCCACTTGATGAAGGTAGTAGCTACCATCTTGATGGTTTTAGGATCTTTGGTTCCAGATGTTGGTTTCTTGTGAGATTGAGGAGAAGTTGGTAGTTCCCCTAAGACAAAGGTGTTCTTCATTAGCTTGTAGTTCCCACAACCATCATCTTGAATTGCTACTTTGATATTAGGTATTCCCTGCACAATAGGTTCCTTTGTTTTAGAAGTAGATGCAAGGGATGATGGGTCAACAAACAAGGTGGAAGGTGTAGGCCCTTTTTCATTCTTAGGTATTTGGGGAATTTTATAGAACTTGGCTTCAATATTTTTTCAATAGTAAAAAGGCTCAGGATCTCCATGGATAGTAATTTCTCTACCCTCGAAAGGAAACTTCACACACTAATGATAGGTCAAGGCTTAGGGTATGGATCCATGGTCAGCCAAGTAGGATGTTATAGGGAAGATCAAGGCCCAACACTTGACATGTAGTTTCTGCAATGAGAGGGCCTACTTGGATGGGAAGTGCAGTGATTCCTTGTGATACCTGTTCTTGGTCATCGTATGCCTTGATGGTGGTACTCTTTGTCTTCTCAATAGTATCCTCTGAATAGCCTAGAATTTTGATCAGTTGAAGGAAGCAAATGTTCAATCTAGCACCTCCATCTACTAAGACTCTTTTGACCCTATTCTTATGAATGATAACCTCAAGGTGTAAAGCATGATTATGAGATGGTTGTGACAGAAGGTATTCTTCAAAGAAGGTGAGAAGATGATTAATGATATGGCCTACAATAGCTTGAAACTGATCAGTATCAATATCCTTAGGAATGGATGACTTTGATAAAGCTTTCTCCAAGATTTTTCTATGTGCAGGTGCTAGCCTCAACAGTTCTAGGATTGATATCTATGCAGGGGTCTTTTTGAGCTATTATAAGAGATTGTACTTGTTGGTACTTGATGCTGGTGGAGTGACTGTACCCTAGATTGGGGTGGGACTCCTTGGATGGTGACTTTACCATGTTGCATGATGAATCCACACTCTATACTATTCCCTTTAATGGTGACAATAGTGATGACACTATCATAGGAAGCAACTACATTGGAATATGTATATGTATGTTCATATAATCTTTAGCTTTTCTAGTGTTTTTTGCTTTGTTATTATCTGGCATAGGGTTCTTGTATATCTCAAGATCCTAGTTCTAAGATGGTACCTCAATAGATATAGTGTCATTCTCTACAAGGTTTTGGATAATGTTCTTGAGCCTCATGTAGTTTGTTATCTTGTGTCCTTTGATCTTATGAAAATCAAAAAGGTCCTTCTCGTTATACTAGGATGGTTTCTCTTGTGGTTCTTCATAGTTTTCAAAGTCAAGAAGTGTGATCAGATTTGAATCTACCAACTTTTTCATGATAGTTTCAATTGGTTTAGATAGTTGTGTGTACTTGTGTTTAGGGTAGTTGTTCTTGTTAGGGGTTCACCTTTGCATTTTGGTGTTGTTGATTTGAATGTTCTGAGAAGGTGTTGTTTGTTGCATAGATGGTTAGATGTTAGAAACTTGATTTTTTTTGGCCTCAAAGCACTTAGGATTACCTTAGTATCTACCACACCATCATTTGTCATGTTCTTGTTCTTAGCCCAAACACAAGGTTTGTCATTTGAACTAGTTGATGGGTGGTTGTCTTTGTAAGCTTGAGTATTTCCTTGTGAGATTAGAGCTCTCTCAATGTTAAGGGCTCTAGGGACAAGCTCATCATATGTGATGCACTTCATTTTCAAGTGGAAGGATAGATCTAGATCTGGATTGGTGACGATAATTCCCACTTGTTGTTCATCGGGAAGGGGCCACTTGCTCTTAGTAGCTCTCTGTCTCCACCATTGTATGAAATTAGAAAAAAATTCTCCTTTGTTTTTTGTAAGAGTGTAAAATTCCTCTAGAATGAGATCCATGTCAAGATTGAAGGAGAAATGATCAATAAATTTATAATAATTTCTTGAAAAGTTTTGATACCAGGTGGAAAATGAGAAAACCAATCCAAAGCAGGACTTGCTAAACTTTGAGGAAAGAGGCACATCAAATATGAATCATTGTAAGCCACCTCCATGCACATGATGCTAAAGTATTTGATATGGTCCACATGAATTCCTCACCCTTTATACTTATCAAATTTAGGTATTTCAAAAATAGGAGGGAATGGTACCATTGTGATGTTTCAATCAAATGGATATGGACACAAGTTCTATGTATGGGGCCTCTTTCCCCTACCCATGCGAAGGTCTTGCATTTCTTGTGAGAGTGCCTTAAATTGTGATGCTAGATCATCTTGCAGGTTGGGTGGATAACACATGGTAGGATGATGGATGAATTTTATAGGGTGTATGGTGGTGTAAGATTCGATGAAGGTGATTGGGGTATTGATGTATATGTTCCTAATGCATTTGGATTGACGATGTTTGATTGAGGATTATAATAGGAACCTCATTCTTTTTGGGCATATTGTTGAGCTAGTAAGGCTTGTTGTTGAGCTTTTTGTTGTTGTTGCACCACTATGGGTTGTTGTTGGGCTTCTTGTTGTTGTTTTGCTACTAAAGCTTCTTGATGGGCTTGATGTTTTTGTGCTAAGGTTACTTGTTGTGCTACTAGGGTTGCTTGCTATTGTTGTGCTAAGGATGCTTGTTGTGCTGCTAGGGTTGCTTCTTGTTGTTGTGCTAAGGCTACTTGTTATGCTGCTAGGGTTGCTTGTTGTTGTTGTATTAAGGCTGCTTGTTGTGCTACTAGGGCTGCTTGTTGTTGTGTTAAGGATGCTTATTGTGCTACTAGGGCTGCTTGTTGTTGTGTTAAGGATGCTTATTGTGCTACTAGGGCTGCTTGTTTTTGTTACTATTGTTGTTGTGCTAAGGCTACTTATTGTGTTGTTGCTTGCTATTGTTGTTGTTGTTTTGCCACTAGGTCTTGTTGATAGGCTTGTTGTGCTTGTTGTAAGGCTAAGGAATGCACTTGCAATGAGGGATCAAATGTTTGTTGGGACATCGGTGGAAGATTATGGTTATTGATGTTTGAGTGGTAATGGATTAGTGATGAGATGTTGGGGATTCCCTTGGTTCAACATTCCTTGTAAGATAGTAGATTGTAATGGAGGAATTTATGTTTGAGATGTTGTTTGATTTGGCATAGTAAAGGGGATTGTGGGAAAAGATGAGGATGGTGCCATTAGATTATGTGATGAAAATGACACACTAGGACCATGAGTCCATTGACTAAAATGGTTTCCTTGTCCCATGTCTTGAGGATTTCCTTAATTTAGGGATGTATATAATGTATTACTTGTGTTGGTAGGATTTGTTACCAAGGGATTGCTTTGAGATGGGCTGATAATAGATGGGATGGATGTGTTTTGAAAAACCAATGGTATGGATGAAATAATTGGAGGATTGGGTAAGGATTTCCCTTTTTTCTTTAAGGGTTGACTATGTGGTATGGTACTTGTTGTGTGGTCTCACAACATATCCACAGACTAAAAAGACTTGGGGATCCAAGTGAAAAATATAACTCTTATGGCAGGAGCTAGCAAAATGGAAGATCACCAGAAGAAAAGAGAAGAAATCTTTGATAATAAAATTACTTCGTAATCTAAGTGTTTTGGGTACTAGGTACTAGGTACTAGAAACATATGAAAGGAAAAAGGTAATGCAAATTCTAATGGAAAGATCTAGTCTGGTATGAAGAAATTATAGTATAATCGAGGTCTGGGGAAGTAAGTGGGTAAAGATGAATACTAGGTATTGGGTACCGGGTTATAATGTGAGATGAAAATGCTTGAATTTTATGTTTATCTAATGATTCCGGTAATCTGGTAAATATGTAATCATTTATGATATGCTTAAAAAATAAGCATGTTAATTATGAGATTTTTGTATTAACATTTGAATAATGGTTTTATTTACATGAGATGTTATAAATGTTTTCTTTCTTTTAAAGGGATTTAATGTGTGGAATTTGTGATTGCAGGAGATGCAGATTGTGATGCAAAATTTGGATATGGATGGTCAAGAAAATTATATTTGCGAACAAATTTGATGGTGTTTCTAGGTTCAACAATGCACTTTAAAAGCTCATGCTAGAATAGAGTTCATTGTAAAGATGTGCCAGATACCGGAATACCAGGATGCTAGAGTTCAAGCATGCAGTAAAGAAGTGTATATGTTTTGGGAGTGATTCATTCCTAGAATGTTCAAATTGAGGAACCTGAAATATAGGAATAATACTTCCACATGATCACTTCATTATAACAAGAAGTTCCTATATTTTGTTTGAGAATATTTGTTTGGTTCAAGGAAGAACCATGATAATTAAATATTAACACTCAAAGAGCTTCAAAGTGTAATTGGAGTTGACTTCCATTGACTTCAATTGCAATTCTCATATTGGTCATTACATTATATGTGCCTTCATGAGATTGGTCCATTGGATTTTCTCTCATGTATTTGTCTTATCCTGTCTATGCCTTGTGTTCTATAAAAGGCCAGAGGATCCCCTTTTTTATTTTTAAGTTTAGAATTTGTGGATGTTGGGGGAGCATAAACTTTTAAGTTTTGTTCCTTTTTCCTATTTTCTAAACCATTCTGGCGTAAAAATTTGTATGCATGTAGACATTGATTAATATCAAAGCTTATTAGATAGCTACCTATCTCAATATATTTTGTAGCTGGTTTTATTATTTCACACGAACAAGACTATATGCTGCACCATTTAAGGGTGCATACAAAACCTATTTGGTGTCCAAAAATGAAACCCCTCTCTTTAAAAGCTTGCACTATTTTATCTGTAGCTGTGAAGCAATCCGGTGAAGTATAAAGTGGTTTTATCTATTTTAATTGATTCTTTGGGGCATCCATGGAGAATAACTGATAGAAACTTTTAGTATTTTTTATATTTTATTTTAGAATAGATGTTTAAATTTTTGAAGATGTTCCAAAATTTGAATGAATGGAAGAAATTTTATTGAAAATATTTTGTTTTCCATAAAATTGTTGAATGCTTAATGCTAAATCTACTTAAGTGATAGCAAATAATTTGTGATGTTCATGAAATATTATAGCAAATCTTCTGGTTTCATGATACTTGAACTTAATGTTTCAATTGAGAATTCAATACCTAAAATATTCAATTCATAACCATAGTCCCTTTGAGATTAATAGCAATATCACATTAGTACCTGAGAGCAACCCTAGTGCAACCATGACCTGGTTTTTAAAGATTTGGGATTGATTGAAAGCCAATGTTTGCCCTATTAATTCAGAATCCCCTTTTAGGTTGTCATTGTTCCATATCTTTCAAGAAGGATAAGCTATTTGTGGTATTATCTGTGAAGAATTTATTCACCCTGTTTGCTGCGAGTAAAATCGTCATCAATAGGAACTGGCGCTAGAAGGAGGGCCTCTCTTTAATATTTTAGGTTTTATTCCCTAGGATTGGAGAATTATACTTTAGAACACTAGTTCTCAATTTGGTAAGAAGCTTGTAAGTGAGAAATTGAATGCAAACTAGCTTTTCATTATGGAAGTTGAAATTTTTTGGAAAATATTTAACTAGAAACTATATCCTTTGAGTTTATTTACTTTTCGAAGGATCACCAAGTGTAGAATTCATGATACAACTGATCACAGTGAACTTGAGTGTGATATTTTTTTAACTAGGGTAAGTTTGGCCTTAAGTAGAGTAATTTTGTTAATAGAGGAAGTTTTAACTGCTAGAAGAAAGAAATCATTAATGAGAAAAACATTTTTCCCTAGTGGAATTGGAAATATTAAAAAATTAATAAATATACCAAAATAGTTGGAAAACTGTGATTATTATGAAGAAAATTCTAACATCTTGCAGGGAAATAGGTGAGAATGTTGAGATTCAAAGATAATTCATCACAAACACGGAAATGAGATTGATGAAACATCATTCCCTATATATGTGGAAAACACAGATAATGAGAAAGAGTGGGAAAATTGAGCGGTAAACACATGTATTTTGCTCCAAGTTGAAAATTTACAAGCTATAAAATTTTTTTTTCCTGATTTTATACATGATATAGAATATCAAATTTTCACTTTTTCTTTCTTTGATAGCAATATAAATAGTGATATATCCTAGTCTAGCAAAATGCAAAGTGAAGACAGGGCCGAAGACATGAAGACTTTCAAAGGAAGAGGAAGCAAAGAAATAAACACAACCATTCATGGAAATGGACCAAGGCTGGAAGAAGGTAGAGTATGGTCGCATCAAATGAAATGTTTGCAATCAATCTATAATGAGTTCATTTTCATGCATATGATCCAAATCATTGGTAAGTACATTTTTGAATATATGATGTTTAAACGTAGAAATTTTAAGATAATTCATTGTTACAATAGAATAATGAAAATTTTGATGAGTGAATTCAAAGATAAACCTGTTGTAATTTGTACCAAAATTGTAGAAGAAATAGCCATAGAAATTGAAGTAAATTGCTTTATTAGAGTTAATATTTTGTTATGTTAGAGTTAGGGTCAATTTGATTTTTTGTAGGGTTTTGTGATCATTTTTTTTTCTTTCTTCATTTTTGTTTGTTATTTTCTTTTGTTTGGCCTCTGCATTAGCAAATTATGCTTAGACCTATCTTGTACATGAGATTTAATTCAAACATTTATAAAATTGAACTGTAAAAGCACAATAATAAAACCATACACAATAAAACACACTTTAAAATGTACCAAAATATATGTGTTTGTGTATCATGTATGTACAAGAGATATCAAAAATCCTTGTTCAAAAAATTGTAGAAGTCAAAAAGAGTGAGCAAATTTGTAGACACTAGTAGCCATTTAATAGACGGATAGTAACCAAGCCTTTGTGATGTGATGCTCCCTAAGAAAAAATTCTGTTTGTGAGAATAACTTAAGCAAATTGGAGTATCCATGGCTAAGAAGAAAATACAAATGCACAAAGCAAAATTGCAGAAATAAAACATAAAGAGAAAAAAAAGTGAAGAATTTGAGAAGAAAGTGGAATTTATAGAGAGTCGTAAGAAAGTGCGGTACATAGTTTCCTTGAGCGATTTTTTTTTTTGGGAAACTACAAGCAAGGTGGTAGTTGGATAATTATCTTCAATGTTAAGGGTTAAATCAACTTAATTCTTCACACATATCTGGTGGTAAATTGCTTCAAATTTGATCAGTACAAAGATTATGAATCAAGCAAGTTGAAGATTTCAAAATTAATATTGGTCATTTCAATTCTTTTAAAGAGCCATATTAATTATGAGGGTGCTTATGTGTGCGAAATACAAACGGAAATGAATTCAGCAATGTAGTACACGTCATCACTAGAGTGAGTTGAAGAGATAATATGTGTAGAATAAGGCATGTGAATTTAATGTAGAATAATGTGAACGTGCTTCAAGGTAATCATGACATTTCCAATCCATTAATGAAGTGCAGTGTCGTCAAGTCAAAATTGCTAGTAGAAATTTTAGTATTTTCCATAAAATTTTATCAGAAGGGTGGTAACAGATGTTTCTAAATTTTGATTTAAATTTGGTGATTAAGTTGTCTATTGCTAAATTTTAATTTATGCATATTTTTTAACCATATAGCAAGCTATAGTTAGCTAGGATTTGGCATAAATTAATGAAATTTAGCTAGAAACACACATTTACAGGGAATTATTAAATGAGTTTTTGGGAAGTAGTGAATTGATGAAGGGATTTGCATTGAATGAAAAATCAAAAAGTAACCTTCGCTACCACTATAATTCCCACCCTAATAGCGGCGCTTCATTGCTTGCAAGTTGATAAAAGAGCTATCATTGAAATATCAAAAGTGAAAAATGAGTTATCATTGCTATATCTGAAAAAAAAAGAGAGATATCAACTCTTTAGGCTATCTAAATAACTCTACTGGGGCTATAGATGCTTGACAAACAATAGAGCTATGTTTGGGGGAATTACGAAGATAGCCTTGTTGGGGGCTATGGATGTTTGACTGGTAGCAAGGCTCAATCCTTGGTTGGATTTGGAGGATTACTATATTATGTAGTTCAATGTTAATGAACTAATTCTTTTTACTAAGTTCCAAAAATTGGAATTAATCAGAGCACACATGGATGTTTTTGGTGGAATTTTACTTCTTTATGTTAGAATCTAGGAAAAGGTATAAATTATTGTTTTAAAATATGTATAAATTCTAATTTACGATGGGTGATTTAATTTCAATTTTGGTTTGAATTTGGTTTTATTATTTGCAAGTTGTTGTGTGGTGTCACAACACACCCCAAGACTGAAAATACTTGGGGACCCAAGTGAAAAAATATAACTCTTATGGCAAGGGCTAGCAAATTGGAAGATCATCAGAAGTGAAGAGAAGAAATCTTTGATATTAAAAGTACTTTGTAATGTAAGTGTTTCAGGCACCGGGTATTGGGTACTGGAAACATATGAAAGGTGAAAGGTAATGCAAGTTCTAATGGAAGGCTCTAGTCTGGTATGAAGGAATTCTGGTATAGCCAAGGTCCAGGGAAGTAAGTGGGTAAAGTTGAATACTGGGTACTAGGTACCAGGTTATAATGTGAAATGAAAATGCCTGAATTTTAAGTTTATCTAATGATTTCGGTAATCCAGTATATATGTAAGGATTTATGATACACTTAAAAAAGAAGTGTGTTAATTATGATATTTTTGTATTAACATTTTAATAATGGTTTTATTTACATGAGATGCTATAAATGTTTTCTTTCTTTTAAAGGGATTTAATGTGTGGAATTTGTGATTGTGGGAGATGCAGATTGTGATGCAAAATTCAGATATGGATGGTTTGGAATTATATTTGTGAACAAATCTGATGGTGTTGCTAGGTTCAACGATGCAAATTAAAAGCTCATGTTAGAATAGAGTTCATTTTAAAGATGTGTCAGTTACCAGAATACTGAGACGTTGGAGTTCAAGCATGTAGTAAAGAAGTGTATCTATTCTGGGAGTGATTCATTCTTGGAATGTTCAAATAGAGGAACTTGAAATATAGGAATAATACTTCCACCTAATCACTCCGTTATAACAGGAAGTTCCTATATCTTGTTTCAACAGATTTGTTTGGCACAAGGAAGAACCCTGATAATTAAAGATTAACACCTGAAGAGCTTCAAAGTGTAATTGGAGTTGACTTCCATTGACTTAGATTACAATTCTCCTATTGGTCATTACATTCCATGTGCCTTGATGAGATTGGTCCCTTGGATTTCCTCTCATGTATTTTTCTTATCCTATATATTCCTTGTGTTCTATAAAAGGCTAGAGGATCCCTTTTTTTATTTTTATTTTTAGAATTTGTGGATGTCGGAGGAGCATAAACTTTTAAGTTTTGTTTTTTTTCCTATTTTCTGAACCATTATGGTATAAAACTTTGTATGCATGTAGACATTGATTAATATCAGAGCTTATTAGATAGCTACCTATCTCAGTATCTTTTATAGGTGGTTTTATTAGTTTAGCCAAAAAAGATTGTATGTTGTGTCATTTAAGGGTGCATACAAAACCTACTTAGTGTCCAGAAATGAAACTCCTCTCTTTAAAAGCTTGCACCATTTTATATGTAGCTGTGAAGCAATCTGGTGAAGTATAAAGTGTGTAGACATGTAAAAATGGCCTAGACTCGCAAACCATATTTTTATGTCTTATCATATTTCGTCTATAGTCCAAATTCAACTATTAATTAAATAATTCATAATTATTTAATTAATTCATATCTTTTATTCCTCTTGATTATTTAAATAAATAAATTTTATTTATTTATTTAAAAGCGTCACTAATTATCTAATGTCTCTCATAATTAAATAAATTTCTTAATTTATTTAATTATCCTTGTCCATTATTTCCTCTTGATTACTTAAATAAATAAGTTTTGTTTATTTAATGCATCATTAATATCTCATGACCTCTTATAATTAAATAAATTCTTTAATTTATTTAATTATCATCCACCATTGCTTTTTCTGATTTTAAATAAAGATATTTATTTAAAATTGTCCACCCCCTATCTCTTGGCTTTTTCTAATTTAAATAAAATCATTTATTTAAATTATCCCACTTTCTAATTTTCTCACTTTTTTAGTAAATGATTAAAGATTTTAATTATTTACTGTCACATGATTTTTCCTCCTTTTTGAGTTAAATTTATTTTTAATTCAAAATAATCTTTTTCCTTCAAAAAATCAAATAACTTTTATTTGATTCTTGATTTTTCAAATCTACTTTTCAGTTCAACTCTTATCTTATTGATTTTTTGAATCTCACAAATCAGGTAGTCTTTATCTTCTTGATTTTTGAAAATCTTTATTCTTCTAACTAATTATTTCATTTATTCTCGACCGTCAATTCGATCTTCTCAAATGACATCTTGACCACTCATTTAATGATTCTTCCCTAACCCTGATTAGAGATTATCACATTAGATCTTGTCCTCTGATTTTAGGTTTCTATCAAAAAGTCAATCTCGTCCATCTGTCCAAAATTGCATTTTCTGTAAAATGCCAATTTACTCATATTTTTGGCACTACTTCATTATTATAGACATTCATGCTTAGAATTTACTTTGATTTGATTACTTGTCATAGGAATAGTCATTTATCATTTTTCATAGGCATTTTGTCATCAAATCCTTCAAAGCTTGTTTATGACATTGGCATAGTCAAAGATTGCTCACACACTTGATCTAAGGGAAACATTTATAGCAAGTTAAGAGGTGCTATGATGGTAATCAAGGAAGCTTCGATCATAGGTATAATCGATTTATTTTAGTTTCCATTGTGCTTGATAGTTCTTTGGGTTTATATGCTTTGATATTTGATTCATGCTAATCTAACATACCTAAAATTAACCCTTAGATACAAAGTAGTTTTCTCTATTTTAATTGATTCTTTGGGGCATGCATGGAGAATAACTAGGAGAAACTTTTAATTTTTAGTATTTTTTTATGCTTTATTTTAGAATAGATGTTTAAATTTTTGAAGATGTTCCAAAATTTGAATGAATGGAAGAAATTTTGTTGAAAATCTTTTATTTTCCATAAAATTGCTAAATGCTTAATGCTAAATCAACTTAAGTGATAGCAAAGAATTTGTGATGTTCATGAAATTTTATAGCAAATCTTCCAGTTTCATGATACTTGACTTTAATTTTTCAATTGAGAATTTAATACCTAAAATATTTAATTCATAACCATAGTCCCTTTGAGATTAACAACAATATCACATTAGTACCCGAGAGCGACCCTAGTGCAACCATCACCTAGTTATCAGAGACTTGGGATTGAACGAAAGCCAATATTTTCCCTATTAATGTAGAATCCCATTTTAGGTTGTCTTTGTTCCATATATTTCAAGAAGGATAGCTCTTTGCAGTCTTGTTTGTGAAGAATTTATTCACGCTTTTTTCTACAATTAAAATCGCCGTCAATAGTACTAATATACCCTTGCGCATTGTTTTGAGATACTTGATCTACATTGCTTTGCATGATGGTAGGCATACTTGTGGTACTCATGGGTATGGATGAAGAAAGATGCCCCTAATATGTGGAAGTTGTGGTGGATTAATGAAGGTAGAGAGGCATGTATGGATGTTTAGGATCTTTAGGAATAGGAGGAGCACCAAAGGTAGGTGTCCAAGTGGTTGTGTGAGATGGAGGATTGGTTTCTCGTGTACCCACAAGTGTGTTGCTTTTAAATGAAAGAGCATGACCAAAGTCTTGAGCAAGGCTTGTTTCAATATTGGGAATGCAAGTTTGATGTAGCCTGAGTGATGGAGTTGTGGAGCCCTATTTTAAATTTTGTGCAACAAATGATGGGGAGAGAGGAGCTACATTTTCAAAGGCTTGATGTTCTATGAGTTCTTCCCTACTGAGTTCAAATGGATTTTTTGTGATATATTCTATCTCATATGGTCTTGATGGGGATGAAGGTTGTTGCGATGGTGTAACTTGGCTTCTTGGATCAAATTCTAAAGGAGTTGGATCACTTGAGGTAAATGTAACTTTTGTTTTCTCCAAGATTCTCTTATGTTGTGATCTCGTTTTTACCATAAATTTTGTGTCAGTTTTGGGAGAGTTGTGTTGTGATTTATGATGTTTGAACTCTCTACTTGACTCAAATCTAGGTAAAAGGGATGCTCTAAGTCTGTTGGGAGCAATGGTGATAATGGAGAATGAAAAGATGGGTGATGTGGGAAGTGATCTTTGCAAACATTTGGGACAACACTTTTGACTTACACTTGATGTTTTGATGTTTGGATAAGGGATGTTGATGAACTTGTAAATCTTTAGGGTTCATGATCTTCAAGATAAAATAGTTCAACGATGATAACTAACTCAACTAAATGCATGGAAAATGATACATTTCACATACAAAATAGCCAAGTTAGGGGGTTGGTTGGATAAATGTTTTAAGTCAAAAGATGTTGGTGTATTTGAAATTTTTGCAAAGATAGGTGAAGTGGAGGATGAAATTTTGATGAAAGGACATTCACACAAAAGGACTAATACCAAATGTAATGAAAGCACAATTTGGATAGTAAGGCGATAAGATTCAATAAATATTTTCAGAAATGGAAATGATTTCATTAACTCAAAAAATATTGCATATATTCTTTGGAATTATCATATTTCTGATCATCTAGATCACTCAAAGCGTAGGAGAGAGCATATGTCTGGTATGCTGAACACCAGACTATCATACTTATGGATTCTACACAACTCTCAAGACTCAACTTCTAAGACTCTAAGACTCAAACCCAGAATTGAATTCTAACTTGTGATCCAAACATCTGATGCCTCAAATGAGCTCTTGGGGCCTTATTTATAGGCTTCAAATGACTTGGATATTCGGTCACCAAAACCTTTTACCTATTCTACTAGGTCAATTCTCTAGAAAAAGCAAGGAGGATTATCTTGCCACATGGAAAACATTGTCAGTCCTTGATTTTCTCAACAACCTTTATTTATTTGACCATATTATGGAGAAGACTAGAGATATCTACAAAAATATTTTTCATAGATATATTCTATCTTTCCTTTTTGGATAGTGGAAAAAATAAAAAATTTTTTTCATGTGGGAATTTTTGTACAAGATAATATTTTTAGTACAAGGGTCCACCATGTGAATAATCTTTTTGGGTACAAGATTTTTCTAGCTTTACATGGGTTTGTCTAGAGATTTCCCCAACTTTTGAATTTTGTTTACATTTTACTTTTACTTTCTCCATAATTTTATATTCTAGAAACTACTATGACTTTATCCTAGACATATTATATATTTACAATATTTATTTTCACTTTTATGGCACCATAAAGTGAGAGCAACCCACTTAACACTAGTAAGTGGCTACATGGATCTTGCTTTTTAAACAAGGTTACATCATATTGTCAAATCTTAATGCGGATGACATCACAACACAGACAAGCCCTTGTGTTGGCTAAAAAGGGATAGGGCTCTATAATCTCTCTGGTAATTCCCAATATACATTGTCCCAATCTTGAGATTGTGGATTAAACACATACATTATCCTTTCAACTTCATCTGAATATGCAATGTAAAATTCAATTTTGGTTGCAAGGAGTGCAAGTCTTAATTTAATCTCCATTTCCTCAATTCTGGTCTTTGGTAACCAATCCCTGCATAGGGCATAGAACTCAACTCATGGGAAATCATAACCACTATTAGGGAAATGAGTTAAATATTGCTCCATGCATTCTCTTAAGGCATAAAGGAGATTTCTTTTGATTAATTGTAAGAATTCATTCATCCCAAATAATTTTGTGATATGGATATCAATGGATATTGGGCTTTTGATATAGAAAATTAATGGCGCTTCTTCTAACCTGAATTGTTGAAGGAATGCCAATCCTGCATCAAGATCCAAAATCCCTTTTTCATGATTTTCTATAATAGACTTTCTTAGATTTGTTAGCCATTTATCCAAGAAATAATGTTCCAATAATAATTCAATTATCTCAATTGGGAGGAAGGGAAGGGATATCTCAATTTTTTCTAAATTATTCATATATGTGCCATCTAAGCAAACAATCTAGATCTTTAAATTTTATTCCTCTATTGTAAATGGTTGTAGCTAATTCTTTGGTCAATGCATCTGCTAATGGATTATTTCCTCCTTTAATCCATTCTATATCAAAATCATAAGCCAAAAATTCAAAATACCATCTTACAATTCTTCCCTGAGCTATATCTATATTTGGCTTTTTCTTTAAGAGGCTTCTCATAGCCTAGCTGTCCGTTCTTATAGTAAACCTCACCAGCTTGAGAAATATCTTGAATTTTTCAATTCCTTTTTTCACTACAAATATCTCCTTTTCAAATATGTGGTATCTACTCTCAGTATCTATAAATTTTCTTGATTGATATCCACATATATTCCTATTTTCCATTTTCTTCTTCCTGTATCAAAACAATAGACCATGTTGTATCAAAAGCGTCAATGTATAAATATAATGGTAAACTAGGAGCTGGTATTTGTAATGATGGAAAATTTTGGCATTTTTATTTTATGCGTTGAACAACTTCTATTGCCTTCAGGGACCATCCTTCCTTTTTTTCTTTTAAGTGCTCCTGTATTTCTTTTTTGTCTTCTGCAAGACCTCTATAAAAGGGTGAGATATAATTAAGACAACCTAGAAATCTTTGTATCTATTTTTTATCTTGTAAGATGTCAAGAAATTCTTGAATCCTTTGTAGGATGTGAGGCTATAGTTTGATGTTACCCTTGTCAAGAAAAAATCTATTTGGATTTTACTAATTACCATCTTTTTTTTTTTTTTTTTTTTTTTCATTGAAGGCATGTTGTATGTTTCTTGATTGCTACATATAAATCTTCTAGGTGCTGTAAATGGTTAGATTCAGAATAAGAGAAAAAAATTATGTCATCAATATATACTATGCAAAAATCCTTCAGATGCCTCAAAGATTGATCCATTCATATCTTAAAATAAGTAGGAGCTATACAAAGACCAAATGGCATTACATTCCATTCATATAAACCCTGTGGAATGGAGAACGCAGTTTTATACCTATCTGATTCTTTAACTTTAATCTGCCAGAATCCCAACTTATAGTCAAACTTAGAAAATATTTTCTTATTAGTAGCTCTTCTGATTAAATCAACACTAAATGGAATTGGATAATTGAATGGAAGGATGATATCATTAAAAGGCTTATAATTTATACAGAATCTATTTTTACCTCTTTCTTTCTTAGCTCTTTTATTTACCAAAAATGCTGGACAAGAAAATGCACTTTTACTAGGATGAATGAAATGCCCTTCAAGTAACTTATTCAAATGCTCGTCTAACTCCTCTACTTCTAATGAGCTCATGAGATATGCTGGCTCATGTGGAATAACTGATTGACATTCTGGCCTTATTTGGATTTCACACTCCTCATGATCTTGTGACCAAAACTGTAATGGGTTTAAACTACAACAATATTTTTAAAATCTTTTCCTAATTTCATCAAATAATTTTGTTGGGGATTTTGTTAGTTATTTTACGAATTCTTTCCTTTTATCCTTACCACTATTCTCAAATTTATGATTGACAATTTTTAATGTAGGAATATCAATTTGACCATCTTCATGTCTCAAAGAAATTTTATGTTTCCAAAAATGAAGAGGTTCATACTTTCTAAGGAATAAATTACCCAACAAGATATCATCTTCTAAATCATTATATTCAATGAAGTCTGTAACAAACATTTTACCTATTATTTCAATGTGGACATCCTGAGCATATCTTCCCATTTGAATTCGTTCTCCATTGATGGCATAACTATGAGGTAAATCAAGCCTTGGATTCCATAATTATAGAGGAATTACATTTTTTTTTGTAAGAGATCTTGAGGAACCAGTATCCACAAATGCATCCATAGGGATTTTCTTAAATCCTAGAAAGCAAAAATTTATCCTAATATAATTTCCATTATTAGCCAACAACAAAGAACATGCCTTTTCATTATTTTTATATATGCTTCTGCTACTACTACTATCATTATTGTCACTTTCCTCTATTGCAGATTTCCCTTCCTAAGAGCTTGACAACTTAACTACTGAAGATACAATCCTCTTAATTTCTCCCACTATGGAAGAAATATTTCTTATTACTTTAGGTTGAGTGTTGACAAGTCTTTTCAAGTTTTCAACATCATTTTCTAATAGATCCAATTTATTGAATATAGCAATTAGATCAATTATTTCTAGGTCATCCTTGTTTGTTCTTTTAGAAGAATGCTTAGAAGATCTAGCTTTATTCTTCTACCATGGCAGGATTTTATAACCATGATCAAGGTTTTGTGAGGATCTTTTATCCCACTATTTAAGTTGCTTTTGAAGCTCTTCCTTCTTTGTTTGGAGCTTCTTCATTCTTCATAAATGTTGATTGACAACATCTCTTCTTTCTTCTCTATTTCTTTCCATCTTGTAAGGATCTTTAGATTTCTCAATATCTAATTTCATTTGTATATCTTTCAAAGAATTTTTCAATAATGTGACCAAGAAATCTTCATCTTCTTTTGATAAAGATGCTTCTGATTATGAGTTTGAAGAAGAAATCATTTTTTTTTTATTTCTATGTTTAACCATATTATATCTATTAGGAAATATTTCTATTAATTCATAAAAATCATCCATTTCTTGAGAAACATCATGAACATTAATCACTTCCCAATCTTGATTGTAATATTCAACCATTGCATAAATCTTTGTACCAGGATTAAGATATTTTGGACAATCTGTAGCATAGTGAGGTCCCTTACAGATAATTTTTTTTACACCTCTAGGGACTTTCCTATTCCTTCTTTTTAGCAAGAATGGTGGAAGTTTTTTAGGAAACTTTCATTTCTAGAAAGGAACAATCTTATATTTCCTTTTACAACCATATTTTCCATGCTTGATCCTTTTGAATGTATATTCAACCTCATATCTAGAGTCTTTGCTAAGGTGTGTGGAACACTTTTTACACTTAGATGTCCTTCCACAACCCTTTTTCTTAAACTGCTTTAGATTGGTGAAATCCTTTAACTAGTTAATTGGAGGTAAGTCACAAAATTATTTCAAACTGCAAGTATAATTATACTCATCTCTGTTATTTTGTAATGCCCCTAAAAGACATTGTTTCTCCAATTTATAACCAATCAAATACTTGTGTTCTAAAAAAGTACACTATGCTATTGTCTTACCTTTCTTTTTGATAATATATTCTTTAGCCCATGCACCCAAACCACAAGGCAAAGAATTCAAATAATTTTATTTTGTTGTAACATCTTTAGTTTTGTCTGCAATAATCATGTAATTTTCAAAAGCAAGATTGTATTCATGAAAATTAACTAGGTTTTTAAGTTTCATTTCTTTCAACATATTTTTTGCCTCAATAGCTTGGTTCTTTCTATCACCATAGAACAAATCAGTAATCAAGAACTTAAACTATTCAAATCCAGCTGAAAATATATCATTTTTTCCCATATCTATCTATTTGACTACTTCCTCAATGATTTGTTCATTCTCATAAATTGTTGTTGTTGGGACATCATCTAGTAGATTATTCCACCGTTGTCTTAGTTTTCCTGATAGAAGTCTTACTGCATTCAAAACCTTTGTCATTTCTAACCACTAACCAGTTCCATCAAAGAAATTTTTTAAAGTGTCTGCCCAGGTGCAGATTGTATCATAAGGTTCTACTATCTTATCAATTTTAAGTATATAGCCTGCTATTGCATATGGCCTTAATTTTTTAGGTTTTCCATTTTTAGACATTACATCCTTCATTTCAATGTCAAAGTCAACTTTTTTAGCAGTTTCCCAAGGTTCTATTTCTTGCAATTGCTTATAATTGGTAGAATCTAATTCTACCTCTTGAGCAGAGTCATCTACAGTTTCTATAGAACATTCAAATTCTTCAAAGATGTCAGTATCAATTTTTATTTCAATGAATTCTTTTTCAAACTGATCATCATCTTCAGATTCTTTGTAAGCAAAACCAAGTTCATTCATATACACTGGTTCTATATTCTCTGTATCTACATTGAGTTCTTGAATCCAATCTCTTCTTTGTTCCTGATTTGTTGAACTATGTTCTTTTACCTTAGCAATTGTAGTAGCTGTTGATTCCTTAGATGATTTAACTTACTTTTCTTTTTATGAGTTTCTAACCTTTTCTCCTATTTCTTTCCTTTGTTTTCCTCAGTCATGCTTTCTTGGCTAAGTTGTGCTTTCTTCTTTTGTTTTAGCATATACTTTGTGAAATTTTTAGCTAAAGAGTCTATTATAGCTTGCCTACTTGAATCCATAGTAGTCTTAGCTTTTATGCCTTTCTTAGGATATGAATCTAAAATATTACTATCTTGAAACTTAAAATTGCCTTTGCTATCAACATATTCTTCTTTATCTTCAAACACATTATGAATAACAGATGAAAGCTAAGAACTTGCATTAAGAGATCTTTGGATTTCCATTGAAGAGTTTTAGGACTTACTAAAACTTTCACAGACCATTTCACTGCTACTTTTACCATCTTACTACCCACCCTTTCACACTATCCTTCGGCTTCAACACAGGATTTACGACATTACTGTGGCTCCACAACTACTTTGTGTCTCTACCTTTGATCTTTTAGTCTTCACACTCTTATTTTGGCTACCAACATATGACTCTTATGAAAAAATTTCACTATTACTAGATCTTAACAAAACATGGATCTATTATTACACATGCATCAGAATAAGCAAGGCTCTCTATTGAACATGGTTATGATCCTAGGCTCTGGTATGTACCTAGGCTCTAATACCATTTAGGATCGATAACATAGACATTCACACAAAAGCTCTAATACCAAATGTAATGAAAGCATAATTTGGATAGTAAGGTGATAATATTCAACAAATATTTTTAGAAATGGAAAAGATTTCATTAACTCAAAAGATATTGCATATATTCTTTAGCATTATCAAATTTCTGATCATCCAATTTGCTTGAAGCAGAGGAGAGCTCATACGTCTGATATGCTAAACACAAGACTATTAGAATTATGGACTCTAAACAGCTCTCAAGAATTAAATTCTAAGACTCTAAGACTCAAAAAAAAAATTGAATTCTAATTTTGTGCAACAAACGATGGGGAGAGAGGAGTTACATTTTCAAAGGCTTGATGTTCTATGAGTTCTTCCCTACTAAGTTCAAATGGATTGTTTGTAATATCTTCTATCTCATATGGTCCTGATGGGGATGAAGGTTGTTGCGATGGTGTAACTTGAATTCTTGGATCAAATTCTAGAGGATTTGGATCACTTGAGGTAAATGTAACTTTTGTTTTCTCCAAGATTCTCTTGTGTTCATGTGATCTCATTTTTACCATAAATTTTGTGTTAGCTTTGGGAGAGTTGTGTTGTGATTTATGATGCTTGAGCTCTCTAGTTGACTCAAATATAGGTAAAAGGGATGCTTTAAGTCTATTGGGAGCAATGGTGATAATGGAGAATGAAAAGATGGGTGATGTGGGAAGTGATCTTTGCAAATGTTTTGGGACAACACTTTTGACTCACACTTGATGTTTTGATGTTTGGATAAGGGATGTTGATGAACTTGTAAATATTTAGGGTAGACTGGTGATCTTCAAGATAAAATAGTTCAATGATGATAACTAACTCAACTAAATGCATGGAAAAGGATACATTTCACATAAAAAATAGCCAAGTTAGGGGATTGGTTTGATAGATGTTTTAAGTCGAAAGATGTTGGTGTATTTAAATTTTTTGCAAAGATAGGTGAAGTGGAGGATGAAATTTTGATGAAGGGGTGGGTGAGATGTTTGACCCAATGTTGACTTAAAGTGAACCTTTATTTTGATAAGGCCAAGGTAGTGAAAATGATGCTAGACCTCTAAATTTTTCAAATCCTAAAGAGTATGGATATGGGTATGTAAATCAAGCATAATGGTTTCTTAACAAGAGGTTGTGATTGTGATAAATTATTAAATCCCATTTCCTAGAAAACTTGGAATTACGATACCTATGTCTATAATGGAAATTTTTAGATCTTCCCCTATGGATTTTGATTTTGTAATAGATAATTTAGGGGAGTTTAAGATCATTATTATGTGATAAATTGGAAACATTGGAAAAGACTAGGATTCTGGCAGTAATAGAAGGAATACAAGTTTGGATTGTGTCTTGAAGCACGTTTGTAAAAGTTGTATACCAACCTAGTTTTGATTTCGTGAAGTTCCCAAAGTGTTTTCTTGAGAGCTTTTGAACTAAGATGCCTAAGTATAGAATGATGACCTGTAGACCTTATTTTAGGGATCCTTACTTTGCGTGAGATCATTTATAAATAGTTCAAGTTTATGGAAGAAAGGAAGATATTTATTGCCATGAAAGTGGTGGTAATGTGGGCCTTCCAGTCTCAATATAAGCTTGTTCCTCTTCTTCATCTAAAATGGTTGCTATGTTTCTTCACTTGGTCAGTGTTTCTTTTGTTTCAAAAGTGAAGCTTCTCAAATTGCTAATGAGATCAGTTTGTTATCTATAAATGAGTTCAAATTTTAGTTGAATGATAACACCTAGAAGATTAGGTTGTTCAACAAGCACGATCGGTCTCCAAATAGTCACGTGGGGTTCATTTTTCAATTTATCTTGCTTAAGTGAATTTATTTTACCATAATCACTCATCTTGATTAAGTTTCCAAACTAAATGTTTATGTCAAAAACATCATAACTTTCACTATTTCCATTTTGTGATCATCACAAGGTTGAAGCCATAATTTCCTATGTTGTCTTTGAAAAAATATGGATTTGAGATATAATTCAAGATAATTAGAAATCTCTAAGGATAGAAATCCTTAGGACAAGTAGTAATAACAAGGATATCTTTAAAAGATATCCATATTTAAGTGAAAGTGTTTGAAATTTTGAGGAAGAAGTGAATATTTGTTTATAACATTTTGGAACCAAGCAATGTATTAAATTGACTCATAATCATTTACAACCCTAGGTTTGAAATGGCTATACTTGTTGAGTTTCCACTCAAATTTCTCGAGATACTAAGACATTGCAAACAGTTAGAGATTTGGCGACACTAGCTCCCCTCCATGACACACACTTCTCGGGACCACCAAATCTCAAAATCCTTAAAATTTGAAGATCAAAAGGATTTTTCTATTTCAAAAATGAATAGTACAAATGTGGGGTGGCTTTAGAATGACCGTTCTTATGCCAACAATTATTAAGTATTTTGGATTCTAAATAATGGTTCATAGTAAGGGCTTCTAGTTTAGAGGATATGATGATAAACTCCATCAAGAGGTCTCCCAACCCTTAGAAAAATGTCTTTACACATCATAAAGATACTAGGGGAGAGCTATCATGTACCACATCCCAATGATTACAATTTTCATTGCATCCACATATTTATATAGCGGTTTGGAAGAGCTTGGCTTTAGCTCATTACCGCTTGGGTCATTCCCTCCTCTTGAAGCGAGGAGGCAGGCACCCTAAGGATAAACAATATCAAGGAATTACATCCATAGTTCAATCATCTCCATTCATATGAACAAAGAGAACATACACCATGCCTTTTTCTCACACTCGTAAAGGGGCTCAATTTTAATCTAAATTGAAAGATGTAGGTGATTATACAAGGTGTTAAGGAATGTTTTTGTTTCTCAAGGTCACCAAATGGTGCAATAGAATTGCATACACATTCAATAACATAAGTGTAAATCCAAAAACATAGCAAACAATTGTAAATTTTAACCCCTAAGGTAAGATGACTTCATTATATGAAGTTTCCTTGTTCAATTTTAAACCCAAAAGACAATGATGAGATGAGGGTTCAATTTTAGTCCTGTTTGAGTGTTTGTTTTAAACCCAAATGAAATTTAGTGAGGTCCTAAAGCATAAAGTAGAAAGCATAAAATTTTGGGTTATAATTTTCCCAAAAGCGTCAAACGCTTGTTACAATCATAGAATTTCAAGATAGGAAGGCTTTCTTCACTTTAGCTCCATGTCATCCAACCTACAAAACACTGTTAGTTTAACAACCAAAACAATGTTAAAAGTGCATTAGTGATTTGACGAATTGAGAAAATTAAAGCACATGTCAAAAAATGATCATAAAACTTCTTACTAGAGTTAGGCGTTGCTGCACACAATAGTGTCATGATTTGTCATTTAGGCGTTGCTTTGGTGAATTTAGGTATCACTCTACAACAAAAATAGAGAGAACGATAGCATCTGGTTAGGCATCGCTTTGGTGAATTTGGGGCATCACCATTTGAAGTCTTCGATACCTTGATATTAAATTAGCATCGCCATTTATTTAATCAACATCATAGTTTGAAATAGTGATAGAGTCACTATATGGAAATGTACTTCAGAGGTGTTGTATTTGAATTGGGCATTATTGTATTATGCAAAAAAGAAAATGAATGGAATTCCAGGTAAAAATTGATTAAATTAATAGTTTTCCCTCCTTCTAGCACTAGAATGTGGACCGAGGATTGTCAGTGTGGGTTGATTATGCTTGATCCATGATGAATTAGAGCATAATTTAGCCACTAAACCTCAATCTCAAACAAGATCATTGAAATTGAAAGTTAAACTAAGCATTTATTGAAACTGAAAATTGCAAACTATGAAAAAAGTTAAATTTCTACTCTAACCCATTTGAAACTTATCCTGTTTTGGAATTGGTGTCGTGTTGATGTGGAACAATGATCCTTTCCCAATCATGTGATTTGTGAGCCTATTTCAATCAATTCTATGGAAAAGAATCGATGAATCCATTGTGATAAATGGATGAAATCTTGATTTATGCTAAATTAAACATGATGCAAGCCAAATTAACATGATTTTATGCTAAAATTGATCTACTTATGCAATTTCTAAGCTAATATAAGCTAATTCTAAGCTAAAAGATGGAAACCCTAATTTATAAACAAGCTGAGATGGATGCATGGAAGACATTAATGGATGTCTTAAGCTATTATGCAACTAAAAATGAACTAAAATTAGCTAAAAGTTAGTAAATTGAGAGTGTGAATGCAAGTGAATTCAACAACATAAGTTTGCAATTGAAAGATGGATCCATTTGTCTCCAAATAGTGTTCCTTATTATAGGAGAGCAAATGAGAAATGAAGGGTTGAGATCGAAAAGATTAATTAATGGTCAAAAATGGAGGAAATAGGAGGCATGGATCATGGATTCTCATCAACAGATGAGAGTACAAGATGGGAATTAATCAAGGGCTCACATTTGTTCTAAACTAACACTCTTTTGACATGCACGCATAGTTCACAAGGTGACTTGCTCAAGAGGTTAAAAGTTTAGCTTGCTCAAGAAGCCAAGTGAGATGATTAGAGAAAATATTCTTTGGAATATTCTCATGGGTGAGGATAAAAGATATTTTAAAATTAAAAGAAAGTTTTAATTGTACAAGAAAAGGGATAAGGAATATTCCCCTTTTGGAGGAAAATTAGTTTAATTTCTAATTAAACAAGGTTTAATCATACAATTATGGGTTTGAAGAATTAAAGTGATGTTCATTAAATTAAATGATTTAATGAATGGGGGAGAGATGAGATGACATTTTATTAAATAGCTTAGGGTTATTTAATTAAATTAGAAGACTTAGGGAATTAAATTAAATATTTTGATCTATTTAATTTAATGAGATGACATGGTAGTGTGAAAGGGGGTGAATTAACCCGATTTGATGAATTAGGTTAATGGATGAAAATGAGACAATTAATTAAATAGCTAGGATAATTTAATTAATTAAGAAAAAAGAGGATGGGTTTAAAGAGGAAATTATGTTAGTATACTTGTTTCAAGTGCATGATATCATTCAAGAGATTTTTTAGTATCTACAAATGCCAATGTATGCCCCCACTTTAAACAAATTGCTAGCACCATTGTTGTGAGAATTTTTCTTTAAAGTAGCTAAGAATCAATGCTAAAAGAAGATGACATGAAATCTTATTCAGAAATCCCTATGCCAAGTCATATGTTCCCAACACAAAGTTACATCATGAAAAAAGAGAGGAAGGGGTTGTCCCTAAAATGAAATCTCAAAACACATAAAGGATCCATGGAGTTAGGGTCAATATATCTTTGCTACAATATTGTTATAAAGCTCAGAAATATCATCATTCCCCAAATATTCATAGAATAGGAAGAATGAAACAAAGAGAGTGAAAACAAAGAAAAATATTTTGGGTCAACATGGAAGAGGCCTAAATGTCTCAATTCCTTGCATCATCCCTAAAAGGAAAACACAAGACAAATGAAAAGATCAATGTTTACGACATATAGAAGAATGTAGGTACAAATAAAGGAATGCACATGAAGAGAGATACATCAAACAAAATAGTACAAGGGTTCACATTACGCACATGCAATCACACAAAGAATATGAAAATAAAAATAAAGATAATAATAGTAAGGCACATGTGATTCAACATATAGTAGATCATTTGCATCCCAGTCTTGAACAATATATGTAGAAGGTGGATAACTAGCCAAAGGGACAACATCAAGTGTCAAAATAGGACAAGGCTATCTAACCCTTGCCCCCAAGGAAAAATGTGAGTCAAAAATAGATGATGGTATGCTTCTCCTTGCAAAAATAAATATGATTACATAAAGCCAAGTTTATACCCTCATGCATGGTAGTGAATATACTATGATACTACAACTGCCACATGACAAGGAGAAACAACTAATGTTATTGATTACAATGAGTAGACAAAGTATGCATATCTGATGATATATTCCCACATGTAGTATCTATTAGTTTAGGATGCACCAAAGTTAAATCTTTCTTAGAAGAATCTTTGTTGATAGTTTTCATAATGAGTGAAGACTATTTTTATTCTTTTGTTTCTTTCAAAGGATAATAACCAAGACCATTATTTGTTTCTTGTGCATTAGGCTCTATTGGGATGTGGATACCTTTTTCTCTAGCACCACATACTTTTACACTATAACCAAGTTGTTTGATAAGTTCATAACCTCTTCCATAAAGATTTTTCATTTCTTTCAGATTTGGTGGTTGTTCATAATCATCTTTATCAAAGTTTGTTTTATAATTTGTTTCTTATCCTAAAGTGGTTGAAGTGGATGCTTTCAATTTTTTTGCTAACACTACCACTGGTTCTTTTCCATTTCTCCTTTTTGTGATCTTATATTTTCCTATGAATGTTGGCGTGAAATATAAGGAGCCCCGATCGTCTTCCAATAACTTTGTGACTTTTTCAATATCCTTTTCTTTTTATTTCTCTTGCATGAGTTCCACTTGTGTAGTTGGTGTCAATGTTTTCAAAGGATTTTCCTTGTCTTTCTCAAGTTGTAAAACATTGTAAGGCTTAGGATCAACTTTTATTGTATATACTTTGTTGTTGTATGCATACTTCCTTATACGATGAAAAGTTGAAGGTACTACTTGCATTTTGTGAATCCATGGTTTATCTAAAAGAAGGTTATATGAAAGTTCTTGAGGCATGACATGGACAAGATTTTGTAACATGATCTTTCCAATTGCAATAGATAATGTGATCGCACCAAGTGATTGTTTCCCTATATTATCAAATCCATGGATAGATAAAGAGTCTGATTGTATTTGGATTTTGTCTACTCCAATATTATCCAAAAGGTTTACACTACACACATTAAGGTAAGATCCATTGTCAACAAGAGTTCTCTTTATTCCTTTCCTATTAGTGATGGTTACAATCATGAATTTGAACTTCCAAGGAGGGTAGCTTTCTTTGGTGAAAAGAAAAATCTAGATTAACCACATTCATTCCTTGAACTAGGGCTACCACATCATTTGGATTTGTACTAGTGGTAACCATAGCTTTTTGCAATGCATTTTGAAGCATACTATGATAAATAGGTGAGGCTTGGATAAGATCCCATAAGGATATCTTAGCTAGAGTGTTTTTAATTTGTTCAACAAGATCACACTCCTTTCCACTATGTAGAGGAAAATGAGGAGCACTAGGAGAAATAGGTTGAGGCAATGGTAATGAAGTGGGAGTGGTTTTTGGTTGCCTATTTTTCCTTGCATTAGATGTGTGAGAAATGTTATTATAACTCAATTGCTGTGAAACATTGTTTTGAGGTGGTCTTAGGGTAAGCACAATTTTTTTTTAAACTTGTGGTTGATGTGAGGGTGGATAGAGGATAAGAAGTGGCTTAGGAGATCACTTCAAGGGATATCTAATGTGCATAACCTCAAAATACTTTTCCTTATTTTCATGATCTCTTAGTGAAGGAGAGTCTAATATCACAACATCATCTTCATATAATGAAGCCACATTCCTATTGTTTGAAAGAAGTGTATCAATTCTATAATTTTATTGCACCATGATATCTTCCCTAGTAGGAGAGCTTTTAGGAGAGGAGGAAAAAAAACATTGATCACATTCCATGGTTGGATTTTGTAAGATAGCTTCATCACAAGTAAGGGAAGCATCAAGAGAAGAATAAATATGATTTTATTACTTACCAATGATTGGATCCTTTCATTCAAATAGATCTTTCAAAATGGTAGGAGCATTAGGAAAGGGAGGAACAAGATTCTCATGACTCTCAATGAGTTTATCTTCTAACACTAAACTATCTTGTTCACAAATGGGAGAGATATGAGGAGAAGAATAAATTTGATTGTCATGGTTATCTACAATTACATCCCCATGTCTTATAATTTCTTCCCAAGTAGGAGACGTAGGAGAAGAGAAATAAATAGGATTATCATATCTCTCAATCATTGGATCTTTTAACACCAAAATATCTTCTTCACAAATAGGAGAGATTTTGGTTGAAGGACAAATGTGATTGTCATGATTGTCCACAATTACATCCTCTTTCACTAACAAATTCTGACAAGTAGGAGAGATGTTGGGAGATGAATGGAGAATAGATAAATTAATGTTAAGAAATATGTCAGTGATATCATCTTCTTGTGCCATAATATCTTCTCAAGTGGGAGAAGGAGAGGGACAAACAATAATTTCATGATTCTCAATGATTGTATCTTCTTTCACCAAGATACCTTCATCACCAATATGAGAGGTATCAAAAGAAGAATAATTATGGTTTTCATGATTATCCATGCTTGCACTTATTGTATCAAAAAATCCTTACAAAAGGGAGAGATAGTAGGGTTTGAGTGACAAATAAGCAAGGTGATATTAAGGATTGTGTCAATGGTTTGATTATATTGCTCTAAGATGTTCTCATAACTAGGAAAGATAATGTAAGGACATATAACATGTTTCTTAATGAACTCATTTCTTGGCTCAAAATTGTACTCATAAAAGGGGATGTTGTACTTATACAATCCATTCTTAACCATGTCAAAACCACATCTCTTAAAAGGAAACATGCTAACATAAAAGGTAAGCTATCCAACTTGTACAATGCTTTAGATATGTAAACAAATGTCCTACAAATCTGTTGATTTTAAATACTAAATTTTATTTTTTTTGAATGATTTAAAATGGCTACACTAAATGGATGATTAGAACTAGATGCATAAAATATAAATTTTTGAAAATTTCCAGGTTTACACAAGGGGTTACTAGAAGATCTTGGAAGTGTAGAAAACCACAAAAAAGCTCAGAAAAGCTGGTTTTAAGAGGTCCTAAAGGACTCATTCACCCATGGGAAAATGGGTGTCTATACAAGTTTTTTTTAAAATGAAGAATGTAATTTTTGAGTGATTACATGTGTTCTTTGTTCCAAGTCTTAGACTGTCATTTTTGTAACACAATTTTCAAGATTTTGATGTCTAAATGCAAGTGAAATTAATGACAAATGATGAACTAAATGACACTTTTTGAAATGAAATCTTGACTCAATTTTCTTATTTAAGTGACTGAAAGTATGTTATTATGTAAATACTATCCAAAACTAATCTAACATTATACATTTTTTGTTGAATTTTCAGATTTAAAATGAATTCAAAATGGAAATTTACACCTAAAATGCAATACAACTTTATGCCAAATTTTGAAACCCTAAATGCAATGAATTAATGTAAATCCTAGATCTAGAGTTTGAATGCACTCCAAATCAGAAATTAGAATGTTCAAATAATCAGGTTCACCAAAATGAAACCTAGAAAAATTGGGGTAGGAGTTCAAACACATAGGGCTTTATACTAAATTTGAGATATTTCACCAAACTTACTATAAATAGAAAAGGAAAAATGGGGTGAATGAACCTACCTATTCTTCTATTTCATTCAAGAAATGAGATCCATCAAGTTAAAATACGCTTTCAACCCTTAGGTGAGTGAATTCTTTAAGGAATCTTGCAATTTCCTTTTTTGCATCAAGATGGGGGTCTAGGTCAAAAAACACTTTGGGGAGAAATATTAAAAATAGAAAAAAAACTCCAAAATGTAATCTATCACTTGGATTTAGTAGATTAAACATAAAAATAAAGGAAACTACAAAGCCTCTAGAAAATATGGAAGGGATAAGTGTTGTGTACCTCTCACAAAATGATGTTTTGAGAAGCTTTCTAAGGACTCATTCGCCCTATGGAAAATGGGTCCTATGTAGGGATTTTTAAAATTGGTTTTTGAGTCCTCTTCTCCTATGTCTACACTTCTAGATTCTGGATTTTCACATTTGAAAAGTTGAAAATAAGTCTGGGATCCGAGTTTTTGTGAGTTCACGACAAAGGTGACAACAAATGCAACTTTGCAATTTTGTACTTTTGAGATCTTCACTTTTTTTTCAGCTTGCAAATCTACAACACACAAAGAGAGGGGAATTTTTTACTTTTTTTGGGTGAATGGGGTTTGCCTTGGTCAAACCCCATTTTGGTAATCAAACCTTGAAATGAAATAAAATAGCATGAAAGAAATGATGAATGAACAACTCAATGTAACAACTCACCAAACCCTTGAATAAACCTTGGAATATAAATCAATAACTTACATGAAATGGCTTCAATGGATGTGGGTCTTGAAACTTGAATCTTGACTTGAAATAATGCTTTGAATGCTTTAATGGATCATGAATCCTACATCACCATATTAGCTCCAAAAACATGCATGATGCAAGAAGACTTTGACATGAAAATTGGATCTTGATTTCTACAATAATTATTCAATAAATCTATCTTTGAATTCCTTGAATTTCTCTTGAAAGTGCTCTCTTAGATCTTGAAAAATGATAGCCAAAATTCTTAGGTGAAACATAGTGAAATAACCTCATATATATAGATATGTATCCTTATTTTCCCATAATTGAAATAACACAAACCAACATTGAAATATTGATTTGATTATGTTAAAATACCACCAAAAACATAGTTTAAATTTAGGTCCTATGTCTAAGGGAGGACCCATTCGCCCATGGGTGAATGGGTCCTAGGTCCCTAACCCTAGGACACACATTGCTCAATGGGAAGTGTTATGTTAAGGCATTAATGAATGTTGGGTTTCCTCTTCGGAAAATGCAATAAAATTGGCTTGGATTTAAATTAAAGGGTCTAATTAAGGAAAATTAATCTCAATTAATTAAAGGAGCCCTAAATAAGTGTAAAAGTGTAAAGAGGTACAATTTACAACACCAAAAATAAGGCACAATTAAGTCCAAATTAAGTGTGAAAATGAAAAAGGATACATTTTTCAACACTACAACTATTATAACCATCATAATATTCATTTGTATAGTGAGACAATAGAGTAAATTAATATATAATTAATTACACCTTCAATCAATTCTTTTATAAAATTATATTGTTGACTCCTAAATTATTATTTTTTTGGAGAAAATACTTACACTAAATCTAATTAATTATAATTTTTTAAACTTTGGTTCACACTTATTGAAATAGTGTTATTATCTAATATCACATTATTGTTTCAATATAAGAAATGACTGGCAAGAATTTAAGTAATCTAGAATTAATCATTCACAATTATTATAATAGTGTGCTATTTATGCAATCTAATAGCTACTAAACTTTACTCTAACTACAATTTCAAGAATCAAATCACTAGTATGAATCAAGTGTAATGTTGTTTATCACATTGCTGATCTGAAAATCATGCTACAATGGGTTTAATTTATATTTATTTAAGTTTAAAATTGAACATACTCTAACAACTATGTTTTCCTTGAAATTTTTTTTTTACTATTTTACAATGTCTCTGAAAGGAAAGCAAAGTGTGGAAATGCCTTCCAAATACTAATCTTCAGGAGAGAGAGATCCAATTTTATTTCAAAACTTGCAATTATAGAACATAAAGATGCACATATAAGAAACATGAATAAACAAGAAAACATCAACATAGGATTTACATGGGAAAATCTCCACACACCAAAGTAGAGATATCTTGTATTACAATAAAACGTAAATTAAATACAAGTTACAAAGCTATGTTGTTACAAGTGTTAATTCACAGAATGAATCCAGTAGCATTTCCTTACAATTTCTTTGATCATCCCATCTATCTATTCCTATGCACTATGAAATTCAATACAAACTTCTCAAGCATCACTATAAAACTGATGTTTCAACTTCCAAACAAAACGAATGGTCACAAGAAAACTTAACCATCACCTTGATGAACTCCTATTGAAATTTCGAAGGGACATGAAACCATGTATCTTCGAATTCTCTCTGTCACCCCAATATGCTTATCGTTCCACCAAAGTGTTGAAGAGACACCCAAGTGACTCCTTCTGATATGGTGAAGTCTCACTGATGAAGTCCCATTGGAATATCGAAGGGATGTTGTAGCAACTCATTTTGATATGGCTCCATTGAAATATTGAAGGGGCCACATTTTAGGTCCCATCGATATCCTCCTGTCTCCTCAAAAATTCCCTTCTTTCCCTTCATTAGAATGTTGAAGGTACTACAAAATAACTCCCTCCTACATTGACCTATCTCTCTGATGTCCCTTCTGACAGTCCATCAAAATGTTGAAGGGATTGAAGAATAGCTCCCTGTGACATTATAATGTCTCCTCAATGAGGAGCCTTCATGGAATTTCAAGCCTTAGGTTGATGCAAAATCCAAACACACCTAGTGATTAGCCAAGGGTTTATCAGGATGTCAAGGAGACTTATCACTAAGTCCCATCAACATGTGCCTATCAACATGATGAAACACTTATCAGGATGTCGAAGAGACTAGCAACTTCATCCCGTTGAAATTTACCTATCAACCTAGTGAATCTTCGGTTGATGCGTTTTACACTATTAAGTTTGAGACATATTTTTCTCAACATTCTCCCACTTGAAAAATAACTTATTAGCTCCCCAACCAATGCTTGAAGTCACTAAATATTCTTGGCCCTAAGGCCCATTGAATTGGTGTACCATTTGAACTTACCTATGTTCACATACTTTGTCAATGCATCAACAACATTAGTAAGAGTATCAACTTTCTCTAGGCTAACCTTTCCATCCTTCACCATATCATGAACAAAGTGGTATTGCATGCCAATATGTTTCATCTTAGTATGGAAGGTTGGATTTTTTTCCAAAAAAATGGCACTTTGATTGTCACAACAAACAATTATCTTCCTTGCATCAAAACCAACATTAAAGCCTAATATTCTAAGCCAAATGGCTTCCTTGTAGGCATGATTTGCTTCCATGTACTCAACCCTAGTAGTGGATAAAGCGACTACAACTTGCTGCTTGCTCATCCAACTAACTGTACCACCAAACAATGTGAATACATATCAATTAGTGGATCTTCTGCTATCAATGTCCCCTACCCAATCATAATCCACATATCCAAAAATGCTAATTGAACTTTGAGATCAAATAGAGTAACCATGCTAACATAATGTGTACTCAGAAGTACCCTTCAAATACCCAAAAAATATCTTCATAACATCCCAATGTGGCCTTCATGGATTAGCCATAAATTGACTAAGCACTCCCACTACTTGGGAAATGTCTGGCCTAGTACAAACCATTGCATACATTAAACTACCAATTGCACTTGCATAAGGAACCTTGGTAATGTCCTCCATCTCAGTAGGAGATATTGGATAATCTTCAATATAAAGTTTCATTCCCTACAACACTAGAACAATTAACTGCTTGCAATCCACCATATTAAACCTCTCTATGATAGAATTTATATACTTGCTTTGGTTGAGCCAAAGTTTTCTATTTCCCCTATCCCTTCTGATCTCCATCCCTAGAATATACCTAGCTGGACCTAGATCTTTCATCTCAAATAGTGTTGATAATTGATATTTTAATTCAAAAATCATACACTTACTATTCCCAATTAACAACATATCGTCCACATACAGGGTAATAATAAGAAGATGATCATTTTTTCAGATTTAAAGTAAAAAAAATGATCAAAATTTGATCTCACAAACCCCAAAGACAACACATAGGTATCAAACTTCTGGTACCTCATTCTAGGTAATTGCTTCAAACCATACATAGATTTCTTTAATTAGTAAACCAATTTTTTCTTACCTTTTTCAATGAAGTGCTCTACCTGGGACATGCAAATCTCTTCCTTCAAATCACCATGAAAAAACACTACCTTCACATCCATTTGTTTGATTTCTAAGTCATATGTAATTGTAATTGACAACAAAAATTTGATAGATGTCAGCTTAGCTACAGGAGAAAATATTTCTCCATAATCAATTCCCTCCACCTGGGAATATCCTTTCATGACCAACCTTTCTTTATGCTTCTCAACACTACCATCAAGACCTATCTTTTTCATGAACACCCATTTAGATCCAATAGGATTTCATCCTTCAGGAAAAGGTACCAGATCCTACATTTCATTCTTCTTCAATGATGCCATTTTTTGTTCATGGCTCCCAACTAGGAATCTGCATTAGACATACCCATAGCCTCTCTAATAGTCTTAGGCTCATCAGTGTTAGAAATCAAAGCATATGCACAATTGGAATCTAACATAGAATATCCAAACCTTTTTGGTTGTTTCTTAGCACGCGTCAGCCTCCTCACAATTTAAGGTTGAGGTTCTTCATCTTGTTCATAATTTTCAAAGCTATTTGATCTCTACTCATTAATAGGTCCACCAGGAGTACATAGTTCATCTTTATTGGGAGTAAGATGAATTTCAACTACCTCCTTTTTTGCCTCTTTCACCTTTGGTTGTAGATCAACCGTAGAAGGTTTCAACTCATGGAAGATCACACTTTTGCTATACGACACCTTGTCTATAACTAGGTTCCAAAGCTTGTACCCTTTTCGCACCGATGCCATTCATTTTTTGTGGAATAGCCAATACATTGGGCAATATGGTTGATGATTTTTTAAAGAATTTTTTGATGAAATTAAAGCCCATTATAGATGAAAATTTCCATTTTTAAGATATAATTTTTTTAAGTTGAACATCTTTTTATTTTTATTATTTATTTTTAAACAAAAGGACTAATAAATTTTTTAGAAGGAATGAACTTTGGCAGTATGGCTAACAATTTTTTTTTATAGGAAATTTTGGATGAAAATTAAAACCATTATAGATGATAATGCATAGTTTTCAAATATGTAATTTATAAAAGAAAAATGTACTTTTATATTTATTAATTCACTTTTACACAACAATTATAACAAACTTGAAATGCTATATGTTAGTATTTTTAGTAACTTTTGATTTGTATTTTATTGGAAAAAAATTAATATCTAATCAATCATGACACCATTATCTATATGATGAAAAAACAATTTCAACTTAAATTTTTTTTAGGTCAAATTATGTTGGTCATACATGAGGTATTCTAAAAATTACCTTAATTTGAGTAAGAAAATAATTTTAAAAGTAATATTTAATAAAAAATACAAAAAAGTATCTTGACCAATTGTCAACATCATATGTACATTTTCACAAAAGTATTTTAAGAAATTATTTCAACTACTACTTATTTTGTTGGCCATACACATGCATTTTTTGGCCTTCAACGTATTTTTTTTAGGTCACTTTTTAACATCCTATACAAAACCAAATATTTTGATCTACATATCAAAATAAATTACATAATTAAAATTAGAAACAACATCCTATATTTCACACTTTTACACCATGTTGATAGTCTATGTGTTAGTGTTTTAATTTTTTATCCCAACTATGAAAAAATTTGATTTTATAAAAAATAACTTTCACTTTTTTACCAAAAAGTGGACTCAATAGCTCACACATAACCTTTGGTCAAATGTTAATTTTGTGTAATCAATAAATTTTTTGGTGGTTCTATGAATTCAATGACTTCTCCTCAACCCTAGAGTTCTCCTCAAAATTGGATGCACCTCTTCCCTATAATAAAGTCTCAAGATCCAAAAATTATATCTATTTGTAATTTTCATTTTCACACTAATTTCACCTTCTATCTTTAATTTTATTCTTATCTTCCCACTAAGAGAGTCATTGTTGGTTTTAAATTTTCCTTTCCCTATTTAAATCCTCTTTATTCCTACACTTAGAATTTCTATTTTTCTTTTATTTCACACTTGAATTTTCTTATCTTTTGATTCTATAGCCTTTCCCTTTTTATCACCTTTCCTCTTTCTTTACATTTTATGCTCATGGTAATTTCTTATTCCATTAATAATTCATGTCTTATTGATATCATATTATTATATCATACTTATTAAAACCTATACATTAAACATACCAATACACCATTCTTAGTATACCCTTCAAATTTACCTTACATTAATATACAACACTCCCAAAGCTAATTATTGAGATTGCATTGTTCCATATAAAACTTATATATTAACACTAACTTACCATATTGTTGGTTTTTCCAACTAATTTTCTAGGATTTTATAAGGTTTAGCTATATTCTATGCTCAAAAACCCTAGGTCAATGGCCAATGAACAAGAGATAGATTTTATAATTGTCTCCTCTATACTTTAGGCTTTGAGAAACCAAGGGGGATTCCCTTATAACATCATTTATCATATAGTAATGCTTACAATGATACATAAACAAATTCTTCACACTATTTTTTATAGAAGGTGAGATTGATTGGCTAAATCATCTTCAAAACCCTTTATCTGCTCTATATTTATCGATAGTGTGGATTAAGTATAAAAAAAGTTGTAATAAAAGTAAAATTCAATCTGTTTATGTTTGATTCTACTTATTTTTAAGCTTTGTGAACCATTTTGGCTAGTGCCTTATCCATTGCAAATTCAAGAAATGAATTAAGACTCTCCTACAATAGATTTACTTTATGGCTTATTATAACCTCATTACATTAGAATGAGAAACCAACAAACAAAGAATATTATTACTCTACTTACAAATCCATACTATAACAACATAATCTTTAATGAATAAATTGAAAGAAAATTTAATCCACTCCTTGAATAGAAGCTAACAATTTAGACATTAATAGCAACAAATGTGATATGAGAATCATGAACAATATTTGATTATGTTGATTCAAGAGAGGGTGTCTTATAATATGGAAACAGTAATAGATTGATATTTAAATTTGAGAAAACAAAATCTATGTTTGAGTCATCTATTGTTATTATAGAGAGAAATTACAACATTTCTTCTCTAAACTTTGGAGGACTTTGTTAAAAAGGCATAGGACAATTGAGAGGGGGGGTGAATCAATTGTCACACAAATTAAAATTCAAAACTTCAACACTTATCAATGACACAACCACACTATTCTATTATTAAGTATAAACATGAAATGTAAATAATAGAAAGTAAAATCAACATAATGAACACTAGATTTTTACATGGAAAATCCAATAAAGGAAAAACCACAGTGAGGATTAACTCACAATATAAAGAGATTATAAAACTAAATACAAAGGCTTATTGCCAAGGGATCACTGCCTAGAAGAGGACTCACTATCCAAGTACAAAGGCTCATTGCCTCAAGAAAGGAGTCACTATCCAACAGAGAGGCTCACTGCCTATAGATACAAAAAGGAGAACAAAAGATCCATGACAACAATAAACACACATCCACAACCTTGATTAGAAGATTGTGGAAACCTTCAACTCACTACCTTTAGGAATCTAACATAATGAAGTACTGCTACCTCAACTCACTATTACACACTTCTACCTTTTGATTTGTGGCTTACTTCATCACTTTTCATCTACATCTAAATCTTTGCAATCTGACTTGCATTTATACTATCTTCAACCTTAGAAACTTTCTCCAAGGTCAGCCACATAAAATTCATTTCATAAATTCAAATTAGGTTGGCAACTCAACATTCCCACGATAGAAAAGAATGAGAGTGGACCAATAAAAAATTTATCCAAGACCAAAATATAATGTCTTAGATCAACCACATGCTTCCTTAATTAAATTTAATTCTTCAAATGAAGTGTAAACACCAGGTTGGCCAAACCTAGTGAAAACACAAATGAAAATTGATGTACATGCTTCCTAACATGAAGATAAAATGTAGATGATGCAAAATGCTTCATTATGCATGAAAAAACACCTTAGATTCCTTCAAATACACCCACAACAAGTGCAACAATATTTGAACACCGAATTCCTTCCATTAGTCCACTCAGACTATGTAGATACATACAACAACTCAGAAACATGACTTCCAAATCACCAAACCACACACATATTTGCTAGAACCAAGAGAACACAAATATAAGACATATTATAGATCCAGAAGATCTGAAATATAATAGTGGAGGAATGCAGAGAAGAAACATTTCTCCTAGTCCACATAAGACTAATTTTTCCACAACATTTCACACATGAGTGAACACAACTTTCACATCTCATCAAACCAAAAAATTCAACTTAGGAGATATCACCACTAGATCACCATTAGAAAACATTCAGATCTGCACAAGCATAGGATCAACATAGGAGAAATGTGGAGCACATACCAGAGCACATTTTGAACACATTCATAACTCTGAATTCTCTTCTTTATTAATTTTCTCAAAAGAACCTGGAAACTAATCATTTTAGCACATCTGCAACATCATGAAGACAACTTCGTGTACTCACAACATCTCAAAATAATCTCAACTATACATGTACAATCTGCAACATACTAAACTGTGTTGACATTAATGAAAAAAACACCAAACTTGCTCATACTTGCAACAATATCCCCCTTTGTCATTGATGGAAACACATGATGTGAAAAACCATCAAAGACAACATCTTACACAATATTTCAGGAGAAAACCTTCTCTTCCTCTACAACTATTTTTCACATGAATTTCTCTCCCCCTTTCACATCAATGGAAAAGATCAAAAATTTTGATCACTCCCCCTTAGGAGTGCACCTATTCAACTCATACTGCAACAATGAAAACCTTTTATACTCCCCCTATGGAGTAGACCCATTCATCAGTCCAGATAAATGAAGAATCTGTGAATTCACTAGACTGATGCACCTTCATGTGCACGTAGTTTAGAGGGACAATGACCCCCAACCTCTCCCTAACATGCTCGAAAGTATCCTTCAAAATATCCTTAGTAAATATATCTGCAATTTGTTCCTTTGTTGCCACATACTCCAATTTGACTTCATTCTCCAACACCTTTTCTCTCAAGAAATGATATTTGATAGATATGTGTTTTGTTCTTGAATGCATAACCAAATTCTTTGAAATGTTTATAGCACTTGTGTTGTCACAAAAAATAGGAATAGGCTCATCACATATTGCTCTAATGTCTTCCAGTGTTTGCTTCATCCAAAAAATTTGCATGTGGTAGGATGTTGCAACAATATATTCTACCTCTGTAGTGGATAAAGAAACCAAGTCTTGTTTCTTACTCAACCTAGAAACCAATCTACCACCAAGAAAGAAAGCACCTCCACTAGTACTCTTTCAGTCATCCACACAACCAACCTAATCTGCATTGGTATAAGCACTCAAGGTGAAACCAACACCCTTAGGATACTGTAAGCCATAATTTGGTGTACCTTTAAGAGATCTAAATATCCTCTTTACAACTATAAGATGTGCCTCTTTAGGATCTGCTTGAAATCTAGCAACTAAACATACTACATGCATAATATTTGGTTTGGTAGCAGTAAGATACAACAATCCACCAATCATAGATCTATGTTTGCTCTAATCAATTTTAGTGGATTCATCATCTTTACTTAGCTTACATCTGGTTACCATAGGAGTACTAACTGATTTGGAATCATCCATTCCAAACTTTTTAAACAAATCTTTCACATACTTAGATTGTGAAATGAATATCACTTTATTATTTTTATTTACTTGAAGACTAAGAAAGAAATTCAACTCACTAATCATGGACATTTCAAATTCATTTTGAATTTCTTCAACAAATCTCCTACACATGCCTTCATTTCCACCAAAGAAGATTAATGATTCTAGTTTATGGTCTCATTTTTGGGTAGAATTTGTGACCTAGTTGCCTAATCTTATTTCTACAAACCTTTAATGATAAATGGCATGTTAAATGGACTATCTATATTAATTTTGCATGTGGTTATCGAATTTTCCTTAAGGTGGTTCTAGATATGCAATTATTGTACATACTAAATTTTCCATGCAAATTTAATTTGAGGGTGCTAAATTGAGGAAGACACCACTAGCTAGGCATGCACCACAATGTCCAACAAGGGAATCGTTCAAAGGTCAAAGGAGGTTGACGATAGGAGATTCCTCATGAAAACTAAATGTGACTGCCTTGTAGTGGTCATTATTGTTGTTGAGCAAACGCATGTGTTACTGCAACACTAAATCTACGGTTAGACATACATGTCTGACCAGATTTCATGCATGCATAACTGTTGTCACTCCACTTTCTCTATTTTCCCGAAATGGTGTCCTCCCAGTTCGCGGAGTTGACTGCCTCATTTAGTTGGTAGTATAAATAAATATTTTATGCTCCTTCTCTAAAGGTTGTGTGATTTGATATTGTACTTGCATTCTTGAGTTTTCAATAATACAGATATATTACTCTTTTGTACTCATGATTTTTAGTGAATAAAATAAAGTTTTGAGTTTGAGCATCTAAGTTCTCATTAGTTTTAGAGGATAATTATCCAAGGGAGCCCACTTGATGAGTAATTCATCCTTTAGTTTAGTATTAGTTTAGTATCACTTGTTGTTTAGTAATTAGTTAAGAATCTGGCACTGACTGTGCCTGTAGCCACTAGAATTCCATTATGTGACTATTCCTATAGCCAAAGCAGACAAAGTAGTGTCCTATTTGTTTGCTCATATTTTCATTTCTATCATGCATTTTAGCTTGTTGTAATTTTTGATTGATGGTTAGCATTTATGTTATTCTTTTCTAAGCAATTCACTTTCAGCATTGTGTTTTTCCTAGCTGTAGAATGAAAATGGCTACTTTGGGTTCCTAGTACACATATTGTGCTGACCCATTTCAAGTTGATGTCCTTGGTTTGACAAGTTAAATGAATGTTCATGATGATTGAAATGTCTATTTAGGTTAGATGTCCAATCTCTGAATGACAACTGTAAAGGCCTAGTGGTTGAATCATTGTAGGAGGCAGACAATGATATCATTAACTTTCACATTAGCACTTTCAAAAATATTCCTCAATCTTTTATTGAAGCATGGATATGCTTTGCTAGTAGTAGAGTACCCAATAAAAATTCTTTCATCACATCTAGAATCAAACTTTCCAATATTTTCATCATTTATTTTAATATAACATCTGCTTCCAAAAACCTTGAAAAGTACTTCATAGTAGGAGTCTTTGTGTTGTTGCCTCTAATCTAAACTCTATTAAGAACATAAACAATATTGTGTATTGGCTCTCTCCACTACACATCAGGTACATTTGATTTTTTCATCATGGTTCTTGCAGCTTCCTGCACTATCTTATTTTTCCTCTCAACTACCCCATTCTACTGAGGGTTTCTTAGAGTAGAAAACTGTCTCTTTATGCCATGTTGTTCACAAAATTTATTAAACTCACTAGAAGTGAATTCTCCATCTTTGTCAGATCTCAAACATTTGATTTTCAAATTCACTTCATTTTCCACTCTTTCTTTGAACACTTTAAACCTATCCATAGACCAAGTCTTCTCTCTAAGAAAAACAACCCATGTCATTCGAGAATAATCATCAATAAGGAGTATAAAATAACTGTCACCATTCAGGATTCCTATTCTAGTTATACCACAGAGGTCAGTATGAATTAACTCCAACATTCTAGTAGTAGATTTCTCTTTTCCCTTAAAGCTACATCTTGTCTATTTCCCCACTGACAACTTTTACAAATAGTATTAGAAATCTTTTTGATTCTAGGTAGACCTTAGACAACATATCTTGAACTGATTATGACCATATTATCAAAGTTTACATGTCCCATTCTCTGGTGCCATAACCAACTTTCATTGACTTGAGATACAAGGCATTGACCATCAACTCCCTTAAGTTGATAGATGTTTCCATGATTTCTCCTTCCAAAAACAACCATATCTCTAGATCCTTTTCTAATTTCATAGGTATTATTCTAAAACACAAGTTTAAAACCATTGCTACACATTTTTCCAATACTCAAAAGGTTATGCATCAAACCCTTTACATAATATACATCATCAGTGTTGTGTACTCCATCAAAACTAATTGTACCTTTCCCAAAAATCTTAGCTCCTGAATCATCACCAAACATTACCAAACCACCATCGTACTTTTCAAGTTTTGTGAACTTACTCTTATCTCTGATCATGTGATTAGAACATCCACTGTCAATCACCCAATAGTCTTTATCCTGTCTTGTATGAAAGGAAGTGACCAAAGTATCTTCCATATTATTCTTTTTGTTCTCTGGAGCATTCTTCCTTGCACATTTTCTCGAGTTAGAAGACATAGATTTATTCTCCAAAATAAAAAATAATCATTCACTACCATCACCCTCATAATCAGATTCATCATCAAATATTTTGGCTTCTTCTTTAACATAATATAACTTCTTGTATTTCTTATCCTTTCTATCCTTATCTTTAGAATCCTTGTTCTTCTTATGTATAGCTCTATTCAGACAACTTGAAGCATAATAAACAATATTACCACAACTGAAACATTTAAAGGGAAACATACCTTTATACTTTCTAGTACCTTTCTTCAGCTTTCTGGTGAAATTCGCTTCCAACTCATGAGAACCATCACTCTTTGGATCATCTTCAATCTTCATCATCTTAAATGTTGTGTATGTATTTTCTTCTTTCCTTTCTTCTTTCCTGAACTTTCTCATCTCAAATGCTTGCAAGGTGCCAAATAACTATTCTTTAGTATACTTCTTAGGATCATACATCTTTTCAATAATTGAGATCTTATCACTATAGCAATCTCGTAAGGTGATCAGGATCTTCTCAATTATATATTCATTTGTAATTTTTCCCCCTTGATTCTTAACTTCATTTGTTGTCATTTCAACCCTCTAGAAATAGCTTGTGAACTCTTCACCTTCCATTTTTATATTTTCATATTTGTGCTTTGCTGCTAGCTTCTTTGTCAACTTTACTGTTTCATTTCCTTCATACAGCTCTTCCAACTTCTTCCAGACTTCAAAAGCAGTATCTAAAGAAATAACCTTAGTTCACTCAGTTTTAGATAAATCACTGTAAATAGCATACCTTGGTTTCTCATTCTCCTCATAAGTAGAAACCTTGTCTGTAATAGAAGGACCACTTTCCAAAGCAACATACCTCATCTCAACAGCCTTCCAAGTGTTGTAACCAAGAGAAACAATATATCCTATCATATGCACTTTCCTATAATTGTAATTAAATCCATGAACATAGGGATCATCAACTTATGCATCATTAGATCTTCCTTAAGTGGTTAGGCTCTAAACCAAGGAACCAAATCTCTGATACCAATTGCTAAAAAGGCGTAGGATAACTGAGAAGGGGGGTGAATTAGTTATCACACAAATTAAATTCAAAACTTCAACATTTATCAATCCCACAACAAAACTATTTTGTTATTAAGTATAAACATGAAATGTAGATAACATAAAATAAAATCAACACAATGAACACTAGATTTTATGTGAAAAACCCAATGAGGGAAAAACCACAGTGAGGATTAACTCACATTATAAATATATTATAAAACCCAATACAAAGGCTCACTGCCCAAAAGAGGACTCATTGTCCAAATACAAAGGTTCACTTCCTATAGAAAGGATTCACTATCCAATAGAGAGGCTCATTGCCTACAAATACAAAAAGGAGAAAAAAAGATTCACCATAGCAATAAACACACATCCGCAGCCTTGATCAAAAGATTGCAAAAACCTTCAGCTTACTGCCTTTAGGAATCTAACACAATGAAGTATTGCTGCCTCAACTCACTTTCACACACTTCTATCTTTTGATTTGTGGCTTACTTCATCACTTTGCATCTACATCTAAATATTTGCAATCCGACTTGCATTTATACCATCTTCAACCTTAGAAACTTTCTCCAAGGTCAACCACATAAACTTCATTTCATAAATTCAAATTAGGTTAGAAACTCAACATTCTTGTAGTGGAAAAGAATGAGAGTGGACAAATAAAAAATTTATCCAAGGCCAAAAGATAATGTCTCAAATCAATCACATGCTTCCTTAACTAAATTTAATTCTTCAAATGAAGTGTAAACACTAGGTTAGCCAAACCTAATGAAAACACAATGAACATTGATGTACATGCTTCCCAACATGAAGATAACATGCATATGATTCAAAATGCTTCATTATGCATGAGAAAATATATCGGATTCCTTCGAATACATCCACAGTAAGCGCAACAATCTTAAAACACTGAACTCCTTCCATCAGTCCACCTGAACTATATAGACGCATGCAACTCATAAACATGACTTCCAGATCACCAAACCACACACATATTTTCCAAAACCAAGAGAACACCAATATAAGACATATTCTATATCCGCAAGATCTCAAATAGAACAATGGAGGATTGGAGACCAAAATCATTTCACCTAGTCCACAAAAGACCAATTCTTCTAGAACAGTTCACACACTGGTGAACAAAACTTTCACATCTCATCAAACTAGAAACTTCAACTCAGGAGATATCACCACTAGATCATCATTAGAAAACCTTCAGATCCACACAAGCATAGGATCAACATGAGAGAAATGTGGAGATGATTTTGGAGAACTTTCTGAACACATTCATAACTTTGACTTCTCTTCTTTATTAATTTTCTCAAAAGCACTTGGAAACTCATCATTTCAACACATCTGCAACATCATGAAGATAGCTCCATGTACTCACAGCATCTCAAAAGAATCTCAACTATACATGTAAAATCTACAACATATTGAACTATGTTGACATCAAGACAACATTAATGACAACGCCACCAAACTTGCTCATACTTGCAACAGACTTGACTATACAAAACCCTAATTATATACAAAGACTACAAAAGTAAGGACTCAAGAATAAGGATTTAGAATTCTTAAAATGAGGCATAGAATTCTATTTTATAGATGTAAGGGAAGCAACAAGTAAAAAACCACATTCCATCACTTAAGTCACTAAAAGACAAAATCTTAGGTTGTGCCATTACTTACAAAGGACAAAACATAAATACAAAAGTAGGAACAATTTTAAAAAATTGTTGGATATATTTTGGAGAATTTATATTGGCATATGGGGCTGATCTCTTTAAAATTACTCCTTTATGATGATAGGACACCTCTAACATTTATTCTTGACAAGCCCATACAATATTTAAGCCTAGTTTGTGGAGACCGATTGAAATGAAACTCAAGTTGATACACCATCTTCCTCTTTGTCTTCACCCTATCATGCTAATGTGTCTATCCTAGGTGGTATATTTTTTTTGAATCTCTCCATATGTGTGTTGTAGTAATTACCAATCAAAACTTGAACCATATCATGAAAACCTAGCAAACTAAATTCCAATTTATAAAGTGAATCCATGCTAAGCTTTAGTTGATCAGTATCAACCTCTCCTTATTTATTTTACTATATATGAGAGTGAGGATGTCTAATTTTTTTGATTTCCACTCCTTGAAAGGCCTTGTTTCACCCTCCTCACTCAAAATTAGAGGCATGCGAAACTCCTCAAAACCATCAAAGGTACTTAGTTACCTTCTTACAAGGTCTCTATACCTATTATGATGATTAACTATATCATTCAACAATTCTAACTTAGAAAAAATACCACATACCAAACCAAAATAAAAATTGGGATTCTGTAATAATTCTTAGTAAATAAATCCCATGGGACAAACTAACTTGCTTGTATCTTAGCCTCATTCTTAATTGAGTGTGGATTACATATGTATTTCTTCTAATGTTGTAATTGTCCCAAAAAATTCTACTTGAGAAAGAATCTTTGACAACATGTGATAAGGGTGAAATGTGTCCTTATTTTTACCTTTTATTTACCCTTTACCCTTTCATTTCTATATGACCCTTTTTTGTTCCCATCACTATTTGTTAATGAAGTAAGGATATTTAATAAAGTGTAAAGAAAAGATAAAAACTTGTAAATATATCAAAGCCTTCAATTATTTAATAATTACATTCAAGGCTATGGTAGCAAGGGATAATTAGGTGGATGGCATGTGGGAGCAAGAGGATCACCAGTGGAATGAAGACAAAGACATTTATGAGTCATATGTCATTTTTGATAAGCTTGGTTTAATTTTTTATTTTGTTTTGGAATGATATTGAAGCCTGTAATATATTTTCTAAGTAGCTTCTAAGGTTGTTGGCCATAGGCCAAAACAACCTAAATAGTTGTATGCTTTTTTATTAGCATTAGCTATAAACTTAGTGGTTCATAATTTGTATAAATATGTATGTCAAGACTTGAATTGATATCAATAATATGCATCTATAAGCTGTTGTATTGATTTGAAAATATTGTCATTTAAAATATCATTTGTGTGAGAATTGGTTAGCGTGGAGTAAGATTTTCATTTCATCACTTGATAATTTGAGAAGGCGGGGACCCCTTCCTTGATTACTCGGTGAATTTTTGTACTATTAGCATGTTGTGTGGTAATAAGACTTTACAATTTTAAATCTTTTTTCAATCTTTAATTACCAAGTGTTAATTTGAAATCGTTCAATGTGTTGTTAATTATTGTGTTGAAAAAATTTGATGTACTATTAATCAGTGTGTTCATTGCTATAGGTGCATTCAATTTGGAAAATTACTTTTCAATCAATATTAATTAGTGTGTTTTTTGTCTCATGCAAACTTGGTTTAGCAGATTATTTAGATAGTGTTAATCAAGGTGCTTCTTAATACATGTGGATTTTATTTAGCATGTTACATTTCAATTCCAATATTTATTTACCTTCTGTTAATTTAGTTTTAGTGATAATTATTAATTTTTCTTTACTATTTAGTTTTAAACTATCTTTATTATAGACTGTTCTTGGCACAGGTTCCTATCATAGAGTTGATAGGAAGTATGTAAACCATATTTCTAAATAAAAATAGATGGTGTGTTAGTTGGATCCATCCCCACTTGGCTCACTAGTTTCAACCCTTAAGTAAATTGCCACAATATCTTTCATAGGTTTGTGACTCTTGGATTGAAAATTAAGGAATAAATTGAGGAAATCTCCATGAAATTCCCAAGGATTGGTCTAAATATATTTTCTAATTAAATAGAATTACAAGGATAGTTTTCTCCTAAAATCCATCAACAATTTAATCCAATCAACATGTATCACAAAATGCTGTTAACAAAATCTAAAACTTTCTTCATGGCTCCGTCCTCTCTACTCTGGCCTCTAAATTTCTTTGCTCAAGCTCTTCCTTCAAAATTTTTATCTCAATGATTAAATTATTTTTCTCTTATGATCCATGAGCTTCACATATTAATTTTCAATAGGGAAACAACATTGTGACTATATTTAGTTGTTGCAACTTCTAATTTATTTGATTTCCCTTGTCTAAATCTGATTGTAAATTTTAATGTTACCTTAGTAAATAGGGGTTATATTTATGGCGAGGGAAGTTAATTAGTTGAAACTTGTATCCCCAACTCTCCTGACCATGAGGCTTCTAGTAAGTTCAATGGGATAATTTATTATTTTGGGTTTGTTTCAAGGAAAGTAGACCAAATTGCTAAGGCTTCATGCCCTAGATGAAAACTTGATCCAGAGTATAAGGCCTCAACCTGTTCTTTTGAATTTAGTATTGGATCATCACCTCCTACCTTCTAATTACATAAAATACAATTGTAGATGACATATCCCACCCTAGGAAGAGGAGAGAACTTGCATTTTTTACCAATTTCCTGCCTCTTTGAGTCATGGTTTCCACTTCTTCCACCTTTCTCCAAAATTCCTCTATGATTTATTTATTTTCTTTCTCAAAGAGGTTTATATCTAAAACCATTTGTTGTATCTCCTCTCCTTTGTTCTTAAGGAAAAATCCCTTGAATTCATTTTTTGTAATAAATTAATCATCTTGCAAGAATTCTCAACAAGCTTTTTCGCTAACATCATCAACTTTCCCACATATTTCAAAATTGATGCCCAATCTATCATTAGTGGGTATTTTAATCAGGACCTTAGAAGAGGGTGCATTGTTGGCAAGAGACATTGCAAATTTCTTCTAGTGTTTTCATTAATGGAAACCCTATTCAGTAATTGGATCTGCATGACACCATTTTCTCACACTGACAGGAAGATTGAGGATAACCAGTTGAGGATAACCAGGAAGAAGACAGCATCCGATAGTTTGGTGTTCAATGATTCACATATAGATTTCTAGTTGTTATTTTGAGTTGTGGATCTCACAAAAGGTGTATCAGTGTATTTCTTGTGTTATCTGAAAATCTTAGTGCCTCGTACCAAGTCATGTGTAAGTTTGGAGATCTGGTTGATACTTTTCTGTTTATCAGTATTTTATGGCTGACTCAGTTGATAAAATGTGGTGTGGATATTCAAGGAATGTTTATTCAAATATTTTTTTGTTTGATCATTATGTTTTGGGTCCAAGATAAGTTGTGGACTATCGTTGTGGATGCACATTGGATAATTCTTAATATTTGAGCAAAAAGTTGCTAATATTTTTAAGTTTTATTAAAGCCAACTTGTTGTGATTAAATTGTGAGTTGCAAATATATATGTATGATCTATTATATCATTTTGATGTGTATGCATGGTATGCAATTTTATGCACAGTTTCACTTGTGCATAAATATTTTGTGGTGCAAGTCAGAGCAGAGCAAAAGTTTAGTATCAATTAGAAGGACAAAAGATCGACAACTGAGCCTAACCAAAACTGTAATCAAGCATTTATAGATGCTATTCTCTTAGTTTACTTTTTGGATCTAATCCAAATCATTGTAAGTGTGCCTCTATATTTTGAGTAGTGAGCTCTAGGTAGTGTTCTTGAATGCAAGTGCATTCCCATTTTCTAATTTTTCTTTTGGGTATACTCAGACTATATTGTGGATTAGCCATCCACCGTGGTTTTTCCCCTAACAGGGTTTCGACATAAAAATCCTAGTGTTATGGTGTTGTTATTTTTTTCTTTTTGTTCATGCATATTTCTTTTGTTGAATTCTTAAGTGACTTAAAGGTCAGAATAGTAAATTTAATTTTTGCACAAGACTGATTCACACCCCCCTCTTAGTGTTGCTTGTTTTCAAAAATTGGTATCAAAGCTAGTACCTTGAAAGAATTCTAATAGCTTGGGGAGGTCTTGGAAATTTTTTTCAATGGATACAAGTAGTCTTCAACAACAACTTATGGTGGCCCTAGATGATCTTGACTAGTCAAAGTTTGAGAATCAGGAATTGTAGGAAAGTCTTAAGAATGCAGAAAAATTCATCCAGTCATTGAAAGACAAAATCAATGAATCAAGGGAGACAAGAAAGGAATTATGTGATTAGCTCAAGTAGAAGAACAAAAGCATGGAATATGAACAACTCAGTCATGCCTTGAAGGAGAAAACAAAAGAGTGTGAAAGTTTTTCTAGAGAAAATGCTGCCCTGAAGTGTGAGATGGAATCCATCATGATGAAAATGACTAAGGAAATTGAAGATAGAAAGAAGAATGAATAAAAGCTTGCTCTATCCTTGAAATAAAATATGAACAATGTAGTCAATTGGCCAATAAACTAGAGAAATCTAAAAAAAATGAGCAAGTGCTTGAAAAATAACTTGATGATCTCAAAAATGAACTTACTGCTGAAAATGAGTACAAGGAGAAATTCAAAGCTAGTTCAGCCAAACTTGATGAATTGATTAAAGGTTAGAGGACTGATGGTGACAGGCGAGGTCTTGGATATGAAGAGGGAGAAAGTTTTAGATCTAGACTAAAGAAATCTAGACATGGAAGATTCAGACAAAAAAATTAAAGGAATAGAGCTAGGAGGAACCCAATAAGACAACTTAATGCTCAAAGATTTAATGGATACTATTTTTCTTGCAAATTTTTTGGTCATATGACTTCTTAGTGTAGGAGCAGGATGAACACAAGTGGACTATCATTTTTAGGTCAGTGCTTTAATTGCTATAAGTATGGTCATAAGTCAAGTGAATGTAGAGTTGTGATAAATAAATTTCATAGAGATATTAGATGCTATGCATGCAATAGACTTGGGAATATTGCTAACCAATGTAGATCAAGAAAAAATTAGTGGAAAAATTGTCGTGGACAAAGAAGTGTTGTGTGCTATAGTAGCAAAAAATTTGGCCACATTGCTAGATTTTGTTGGAATAGAAGAGGTCCGATAAAATAGAACATGCAACAAGATGTTAAGGTAAAAAGGTAAAGTCACTATTGATGTGATCAAAAGGAAGATGTAGAAGAAGTGGGTAAAAAAAATCCCTCTATTGAAGGAAATATGCCAGTACCAGAATCTACTTCTAGTAATTCCTCTGGAAATTAGTTTTAGGCCTTTGGCCTAGGGAAGCTGTCAAGAAAATCTCTTAGCCCCCTGCCGGTAACTAACATCAAAATGTGGATAGGTCCCATTAGTACCCAAATTATTTTCAGATGTTTTTCAACTGATTTGAGAAGGTATTATCTAGTATAGGAGATTTGCAGAAGAATTATCTGTCTTAGTGCATTAAAACAGAGTAACTAAATGAACTAGGGTAAAAGAAATTTGAAGAGCCTTGGAGTGAACTTTGTTGAATTGTGGAGAGATTCAAAGCGTAAAGAAGATTTTGCGATTAAACTATGATCTAATGAAAGGGTATTTATCAAAAAATTTGTGAATTTGTGATTTTTTAGTCATGGCTACTCCATTGGTAGTAGAGGTTAAGGACAAACCCCATCCTAAATTCAAATGGAATCCTTATAAGTCTGTTGAGACTGAGCCCTTAGGAGCATTTTCATCTATACCATATAGAGTATTGCACACACAAGATATTAGGGCTTATATGCATGCCAATATTGAAGAATTAGGAAGCTCTCAAATAATGAATATGTATTCCTATCATATAATTAAAGAGGATCTTACTGTAAATTCATAATTTCAAATCCTTGAAAATAAGTTCATGTAGTTTGCAAAATTTCCTATATTTGAGGAAAGTGAATGGGTTAGATACATTTTGATTCATGTTCATGCCAAGTTCATGTGGCTAAATATACCCTTCAAGATCACAAAAGAGGCTATATGTGTAGTCACGGGTCTAAATTCCATCAGTAGACTTCTAGTCTTGAAATATGTGAAGAATGAGAAGGTTATTGAGGCAACAGGTGTACAATGGGACAAAAGGGTAGTGACAATAGAAGATATTGCTAAAGTGGATGTAAAATTTGCATCAATGGTCATTGGCTACAAGATATACCATTCTAGCTGGGATAATTTTGTATCTGGTATGGCCATCTATGCAACTTATGAAATGGTAAAGAAAGATGCAGAATATGACTTGTGCGAGCTACTTAGAAGTCAGTTGATGAAGAATTTGAGTAAAATGAAGAAATATAAGAAGAATAATTTCAAATATGGTAATATTCTATTATGTTTATTCTTTTTATTTCATGGATGAGGTTCCGGGTGTTGGGAAAATATATTAGAAAAATGATGAGCTTGTAGCTGTTCAGATAAGGAACATGTTGTTTGGAATTGGTGAATGTCAAGTCAAGAAAACTACCCTCTAGGGGTACTTCAAAAATTTCTAGAATATGATGGATACCAGGGAATGAATTCCCACTTCAATTGTGGAACATTACAAAGATACTATCTACTTCATGGTGGATATTAACTGATGTCATATGGAAGCTACTAATCCAAAAACAATATGGATCATGCCTATGGGATACAAAGTAGAGAACATCTTGAAGATGTATATAGAACACTTACTGAGTTCACCTTTGGATCAGGCAAAAGAGAGGTTTGGAACATATGCAAAGAAAAGTATGTAGGTTCATGAGGAATTGAAAAAGTCAGTGATAGTCAAGAGAGTGAGGAAAGAAGTAGAAGTCTTTGTAGAAAGTATGGGAATACCTATAGAAGCTTTGAGAGAAGCAAGAAGGAGGAGAGATGAGGTAGAAGTAGCAAAAGAGAAAGAAAAAATAGAGTCTTCTAGTTTGGGAGTATCTTCTGCCTGCACTAGATCTACAAAGAGTTCCCCATCCTTATCCACTCCTACAACCAGCCCAACTCAAGACAAGCCTTCCAATAAAAGGAAGAAGAATAAAAGCACAAGAACATATGAACCTATTTCAAAATATGAGGAAACATAATCAGAAGAAGTTTTGAGAGAAATGAAGCTACCAAAACTCAAGTTGTCAAGTTAAACAAGAGCAAATCTTCCACCAAAGAAGAAAAAGAAAAGAAGGAAAAAGTTGATAAACCTGGTATGTTAGTTGAGGAAGTTGAGAATGTAGTTATCAAGGATGGTAATCTTAAGCCCCTTTGTGAATTGTATGAAACTTTTGATAAATTAGGTCAAAGAAATCTTGAAGAAGCCACAATAAAACATATGAACATTTTCAATAAAGTTTTTATTGAGATTATGTCTAGCTTACCAAAGATTCTATATGATATTTTGGAGTCAAGAAGATTAAGTGCTAGAACAAAAGAAGAGAATTTGAGGATGAGAATTCTTATAGATTTGTGCCCAAAAATGTCAATTGAGGAGATGACTTCACTCCTTGAAAAGAAAAAATGAATTTAAGAGCAAGACAAGGGTGAATAAACTCATGATTGGTGAAACTAATCCTATTGTTGGTGAAACCAAGGAGATTTTGGAAGAGTTTCTATCAAAGAATAAGATTAATGTTGAGGAAATGAATTTGAAAATGTTTTGGAAAATGAGGAAGTGAATGCAGATGCTGAGGATTTTCTGATTCTTCCTAATGTGGAAAATACAGAGACACCTATGGAAACTAAAGTTCCTAAGGTGGTATTAGCTGAGGAAAAGGAGGTGAAAAATGAAGAGGTTGAAGTTCCTAAAGGAAAATTGGAAATAGTCTCTGAAAAACCTAAGGTTGTAGAAGAAAAAGTTCAAGAAATCAGAGTGGAGGTAAGAGATACTACCTGAGGCAGTGAAGAGATATTTGATGGAGCACCAGGAAGATTTTGATCCTGAATTGGATGAAATCTCAATCAATATATCCACTTTGTCCCAAATTTAGATGATGAAGGTCACATCAATTGCTCAGGCTAAGGCCAATGAGAAGATTTTGAAGTCTCACATAGAGGATATTGAATTGCTAAGCCTTGCATCTAGAGTTCTACATAAATTAATGTACACTCATGTCATTGATCCACCTAGGTCTCTTATGATGAGCTAAAGAAGCTCATAAATGTTGTAAGTACTCAATTCAAGTTTCTTGAGAAATCTATTGAGGATAAAGTGCAAAAAGAGTTTAATGGTAAAAGAATTAGTTGGTTGAAGGAAGTGATTGCAAAGGATAAGAATTTGTTAGCCACCTGCATGAAGAAAATTCAAGGTTCTATATCTGAAGCTGGAAAGGCCTATAAGGCATGTTTCATTTTGTCCAAGTTTATTGAAGGTAATAAGAAAAAGGTGAAGGATCTTGAAAATCAATTGGCTATCATTTTTTATACTTTTGATCCATTAGCTGGTGATATTGCTCAACAAGAAGGTCAAGCATCATCTCTACTTGGAAAAATAAGATGTTTAAAGAATGAATCTAATAGGATTTTTGGGAGAGTAAGTGAACTTAGAGGACTAATTAGTTTGAAGATTGAGATAATGGTGAGTGCTTTGAAGGAAGTGAAAGTTGTTGTGGCAGTTAGTGACCCAGAGAATCTTGAATCTACAGAAGCTCAATCATATTTAATGTGCAGTCACATAACAGTTTTGGAGAGTCTAAAAAAGATTTTCAATGAAAATTTAAGAGTGTTGAAGCAATATTTTGTAGATGTTTTCAAATCTTTGTAAGTTACAAGTTCATGCCTGTCCAGTTTTGAAATTTTGTTTTGGTTTCCCTAGTTTTTTCCATTGATGCTAAAGGGGGAGAAGTGTATAGTGAAAAATGTATAGTCATCATAGGGGGACTTGCTTTTCTGAGCCGAGATTGAAGTTTTTTTTTATGTTTGTAAATGGCAGTGTAATTCATGTTGGTTTTGATCTGACACTTAGTTATTTGTCACTAAGTGTTGCCATCAATGCCAAGGGGGGAGATTGTTGGCAAGAGACACTGCAAATGTCTTCTATTGTTGTTATTGATGGCAACCCTAGTCAGTAATTGGATCCACATGACACCATTTTCTCACACTGGTAGGTAGATTTTGGACAATCAGGAAGAACAAAGCATCTGACAATTTGGTGTTCAACAATTCATGTGTAGATTTCTAGTTGTTATTTTGAGTTGTAGATCTCACGAAAGGTGCACCAACATATTTCTTGTGTTATTCAGAAATCTTAGTGCCTTTTACCAAGTCATGTGTAAGTTTGGAGATCCAGTTGATACTTTTCTGTTTATTAGTATTTTGGGGCCAACTCAGTTGATAAAATGTGGTGCAAATATTCAAGGAATGTTTATTCAAATATTTTTGTGTTTTGGGTCCAAGCTAAGTTGTGGATGACCATTGTGGATGCACATTGGATAATTTTTGGATCTAATCCAAATCATTGTAAGGTAGTGTGCCTCTATATTTTTAGTAGTGAGCTCTAGGAAGTGTGCCTAAACGCAAGTGCATTCTCATTTTCTAATATTTCTTTTGGGTATACTCAAATTATATTGTGGATTGGCCATCCATCACGGTTTTTCCCCTAATAGGGTTTCCACATAAAAATCTTGATTTTATGGTGTTGTGTTTATTTTCTTCCCATTCATGCATATTTATTTTGTTGAATGGTTAAGTGAGTTAAAGGTTAGAACAATAAATTTAATTTTTGCACAACATTGATTCACCCCCCTCTTAGTGTTGCTTGTTTCCAACAATGCATTACTTACATAATACTAACATCACCATTAAATTCATCTAGATCAATAGGATAATCCACTGATGGTCTAGATGAAAGGTCAATTTGCTATAGTGGAGTGACATTTTTAGGACTTTGTGCCACACTTTACCTTGATGTAGAAGGACCAAAGGTGATTGATGTAGAGGGTGGCACATTTTTCAAAAACTAGTTTGCATTGTCCAATATAGTCATCATCCTAACTATAGGGTCTCTGATCTACAAAAATGAACCTTCAAAGGATGGATCTACCCTTTTCCTCTTATTTTTTGTAATTTAGATATTCACCCATAGGGCTCTTCTCTATGCATAATGGATTTTTGTGATGTAGTTTTTGATAAGGTCCTCCACACTATCAAAGTCATGTGGATAATTTGATAGCTTGAAAATGGTTCTCTACTCATGCATGAACCGATCTAGATCACACCTTCTCATCTTATCCACCTTTATTTTATAAGGAAAAAAATTACCATATATTAGCTCCATGCCTTCCCTTGATAGTATTGACAAATTAGATAAAAATAATGTATATGGGAGAAGGGTATGCTTATTCTTATTCCTAAAATGAGTCTTATTAAACTCATTTAACTATCACATTATCTCCAAGAAGGAAATCCTATATGACACACTTTTGGGTAGCACATGGGGTGTTACTGGGGACTCATACACCCTTATTATTGTAGCATCAATATAAAATAGCCAATCACCCTAGTTGTGATTCATCCCCTTCTCTATAGTGAGGTTTGTTAGCTTCACAAATATCCTTACATCCTCTGAAAACACCTAATCCATGAGAAAATATAGGTTTCTTAGCACTATTCTAACAAAGAACTCCTCAAAGATTGAGTAGTTGGCCTTATCAAAATCCTTGTCCTGGATATATGTCCATTCCTAGGCTGGAAATATCCCTTTTTTCTCATCCATGGGTCTAACTTGTAGTAAGTGGGACCATTCCTATACTCCATTAAACAAAATGAAGTGGCATAGTAATGAATACCACTTAAAATTAACTATGTTTTTGTCCTTCTTGAGTAAACTTAAGGACTTGTGCAATTATTCTTCAGCATTCTCGACATAGTCATATGGCTTGTTTACATATTTACTTTGGATGTTCATAACTAGTACCATTAGGTTGGTAGGTATCTAATTTTTTTCATCCAACCCCAAGACTTGACATAGTGAGAAATATGTCTTTATAAAATAATCCTTGAAAATATCATAACTAAAAGGCTTTAGATCACCTTTGGAAAATCTTTGTAATTCTTTGTGAGATCCTATAGGCCTAAAACAAGGTAGGCACTTTAGTCTATAACTATCACAATTATTTTGATATTATCTGCTAAGGGCACCCAAATCAATTGGTAACTAAGAGATGGTTTTGGTTAAAAAACCTACAAATGTGGTATCTATCAAGGGGTCAGAGACTTCTTCCATCCATCATTTACAATGTCCTTTTCTTAGGTTTGTATGCTCTAGTGACCACCTTAATCAAATCCATATTGATAAAAACATTAGGCACAACCATTTTACCCAATCCTAGGTTCCCAATATTGCAAACATTCCTATCTGCTAGGGCTTTTTTTGCAATAATGTTTAAATATTGCATACCCTTGAACTAGAATTATGGGGTCTCTACAATTCTCATTCTTGTCAAATACCATATATGCTAGATTTCCCAATGCTTGGTCCATTCTCAGCCTCTTTTGTGATCCAAGGAGTTGCACAATGATATCCTCAACCAACCCCCATTTTAACTCCTTAATGTTCTAACCATTATCTCAATTTAGGGTTTTATAGTAATAACCAAGGCTTCTTCAAATTTTACACTTCCTAAAAACTTCTAAAATTTTTGACAACATTTACCCCCCACAAATCCTAATTTTCCTTTTCCACACTAGATTTTGAGAAATTCACACCTTTTCACCTTTAAATTTAGAGATATATAGTTTTATGTACTTGTTTGAAATCATAGGATGCCCTAAATTCATTGAAAAAACCCTCATTTTCCTAGGAAATTTGGAGCAATTCACTTTGGTACTTAGCTTTTGTGATTTTAAAGAAGCAATTAATCCAACATCTTTGAGAAAATGGTAGATACATATCCCATCTTCCATCAATGTCCTCACATTATTAAATGTGCAATCAATGATAGCCATTCATTATGTTTGAATATGGACTATCAATCTCCATGATCAATGGTAATTGTGAAAATTCAAAATTACCTCTGTGATGTGAAAACCCTCTTTTGTCATTACATGGATGCATGTCACCATTTTGGGGACTCACAAGAGTAGAAAATGATAAAATTGAAGCTTCCCCAAGAGTATAATTCTCTATGAAGCAACAAGGTGAAGACACATTGTGGAATTTTGTGAGTTTGGAGAAGCAACAAATTTCTTTAACATTGCCCCTTGAATGCTTTAGCTTCTATGAAAAGAGTAAACATGTGCTCTTAATATGTAGCATACTTTCACTAACTTATGGGGGTAGATGTGTTAGAGAAAAAGGATTTGTGAAGCTAAGGGCCTCTATGATACATAAGGTTTTAAAAATATATTCCTTACCAAAAAAAATAAGGCTACTAGGAACATAGTGGGTTGACCATGAATTATTGAAAGGGGCCTTACGAAATAAAATGAAACATTAGTACTAAAGTATACCCTTAAATTTATTTATTTAAGACTGGGATGCATGCCACCTCTTCAGGGATTCACAAGGAGGTAAAATAACAAAATAAAGGCTTCCCTAAACTGAAGAAGTTGTGTGATATTTTGATGCATTATGAATGGGGCCTAGGGGGGTTAAAATCCTTTGAGTAATGTATTAAAATATTTAGGGAAAAAGGAAAACTTAGTTGCCTAACACAAGGGGCTAGTTAACACGCAAGAAAAGCATCTTAAGGTTGCAACTTAAGAGGTAGGCAACCATGGTTATAAGTTAAAAAAAAATAGAAGAAAAGTACAAGGGATTTAGATATATGCTTGAATTTTAGGAGAGGTTAGGGTTTTAGGATCCCTAATACATGATTTTAACACTTCCTTACATGAATTAACGAATTTTTCAAAATTTGAAAAGGCCAAAATTCCATAAGAGGAAAAAAAATTGCAAGCACCACTAGTGGCTCTAGTTGGGGATGTTTGTTTAGTAGAACTAGCGCGGGGATCCATGAATCTCAAAAGAGAAAACTAGATCAAAATTGGGGGAAACTGTACAACTTTACACTAGAATACAATATGCATGGATATGCCCTATGTATTGAAAGTAGGGTTTAAGGACTTGTCCATGCACTAGTAATTCAAGAACTTTTTCTTTCCTATTTTATAGAAAATATGAATTCTCACCATGATTATCAAGGACAAATAAGGACTTTTCCATATGGCTTAAAATTTTCCATGTTTGCATTTATCCAAAATTCAAGAATTCCACATCAAGACCATATCTCCAACTAAGAATTTTATGTTTGATGTCTTCTTGTCAAATGATTGTTTGACCTATAGTTGTTTCTTCATTCATCCAACTCTGTAGTTTAATTGATCGTGGCCATTGTGATGTCATTTATATCCTCTTCATACTCTAGGAATTTTTTTTACATATGGAACAAATTTTTGATTGGAAACCTAGCATCAAACCCATACACAAATTCATAAGGATATTTTTAGTGGATTTCCTGATTGTTGTCCTATCAACCCACAATAAAAAATTTAATTTTGAATCCCATGATCTTTTATTTCTTCCAATCACTATTTTCATGATCTTCATTAGAATTTTATTGTTGGAGTCATCTTGTGTATTTCCTTGAGGGTGGAAAGGGGAAGAGTATGACATGTAAATTCCATAGATGTGAATTTTTTTTGAAAAACTCCTCTAATATAAAGCACATAGAATTATCCATAATTAGCCTTGCAAGAGTCCCAAACCATATGATAATATTTTCCAGGATGAAATTAGTGACAACCTTGCTAGTTTCCTTCCTAGTTGGTATAGCCTCTACCCACTTGGTGAAGTAATTTGTAGCCACTAAAATAAATATGTGACCACTGCTAGATTTTCCATTAATCTCACCAATAAATCTATGCTCCATTTTTGGAAAGGAGCTACCACATTCAGTGTCCTTAGAGGTAGAGCACTAGAGAACTTAAACATTCCTATTTTTTTTTTTAAAGCACCACATTTTCTTACCACTTTATGTATGCTAGTGAATAGAGAAGGCCACCAATATCTAGGCCTTAGGATCTTGTGAGAAATTGTCTTGTCCATATAGTATCCTCCATAGACTCTAATGTGCATTTCTTCAAGAATCCTAACTAATTGTTCCTCATCAACACATTTGAGCATAACACCAACTCTATCCCTCCAATATAAACAATCCTATATTATAAAATATTTTATGAATTGCAATTTTAGATTCCTTTCCTAATTATAAGTCATGTGGTCCAGGAAAGACATATTCTTTAGGTAATACAAGATACCCTTATACCAAGGAAAAGATTGTTCATCATATTCTTTCACAAGTGTATCTTCTTATACTTGGTTGACTTGACTAGCCTCAAGGTTAGATTCAACCATTAACTTGGCTAGGCCCCATCCTTTGACAAGCTTAGTGATCTAGATATCTATGTTGAACTCCTAGATCTTGTTGATCCATCTACACCTTCTTATAGTGACTTGTTGTTGAGTAAAAATATATGTGAATGCAATGCTAGGGATATAACCTACTTTTTTTGCACCCATCAGATAAGGTCTAAAATTCTAAGCAACTTTAACAAGTGCATAAGCTTATTTTTTCCATGATGTCATATTTCATTTCTATAACCTAAAAGGAATTTATGAAGAATACAATATTTTTTTCATAACCCTCATCATTCTTTTGAAACAGTACAATAACAATATTATAGAATGATGTAAAAGAGAGTATTTGAAAAGGATTGAAAAAACATGGTGATTTGAGTACCGGTGCTTGCTTTACAACCTTCTTAATGTTGTTGAATTCTTGAAAAACCTCATATGCCTATGAAAATGGTTCTTTTTACCTTAGCATCTTGGAGATGGACTTTGTTGTTTCTGCAAAATTGGTAACTAATGTTCTAAAAAAGTTGGTTTTCCCAAAAAAATGATTGAACTCCTTTTACTATTTTAGGAATGAGAATTTTATCAATTGTTGCCTCTCTTTTAGGATCATTTCCATCTATAACCACAAATCTACATTTCTCAGGGTTCAATGAAATTGAATATTCAATGGATTTGGAGAAGAATCTCTCAAGGTGATTATAGTGATCCTATTCCTTTTTTGAGAAATTAGTAAAATTATCTTGATACACTACCATTATGATATTAAATAAATTAGAAAATTATACATCTATGGCTCTTTGAAAAGTAGCTCCAATATTAGTTAGCCCAAAGGGAATTCTAGCATAAACATATGTGCCCCATGGAGTGGTGAAATTGGTTTTATATTTTTTTGATTGCTTTACTACCACTTGATTATAACCTAAAAAACCATCCATCATAGATAGTAGTTGACACTTAGTCACCTTTTGTAGCATTTCCTCCATGTTTGGAAATGGGATAATTTCCTTCGAGTGAAGACACATTCCAATTCCCAAAATCTACACATAACCTGATGTCTCCATTTTTCTTTCTCACTATCACTAGATTTGAGAGCTAGGTGGAATTTCTAATTGGTTTTATTATTCCACCTTCTCTTAACTTCATCAAATCTTGTTGCATTTTTAGTGTCAATGTTGGGTTAATAGGCCTTTTTTTTTTTTTGAAAGGCTTGACATCAGATCTCAAAGGTATTCCATGCATAAAATGGTCCTTCATGTAAGCCTTCAAGTCATCAAATGACCATGCAAAGATATTCTTATACTTTCTCAATAAAGTAATAAGCATAAGTCTAATCTTGAGATCTAGATTTTTGCCTGTGGAGCAATTTTTTTCCTTCAAGGTGTTTAATCCTTGTAGGTTTTCTTTTAGCCTTTACTTCTTTTTTGAATTAGGATGACACCATGTCCTGAAGACCCAAGGTTACTCTTTCATAAAGGTACACAATGCAACACATGGTGGCTATGAGCTTTTCATTATCATCTTCCTTTCGGGCTCAAACTAGAACAAGTGTCTACTTGAAGGGATTTCCTCGAAACTATTCTCACAAATTCTGAAATCAACCACTAGTTAGCCACATCATCCATTTTGTTAGGTGGGTTATGTCTTATGTGGATGTATTTCTTTTTGGAAAAGTTTATCAAACAACGTGGTGTAGTTCTTACTTTTAGGATTGGACTTTTGGGGTGGCATCATCATTCTTTGTAGTTGATCGAATTGTGTTTTAATAGGTGATGCTAGGTTTTTATTATCTTTTGACAACATATATTTGCATAGCTTCTACAAAATCTAGAGCCATAAATGAGGCCGATTAGACTTTATGAGTGAAGATTGTTGTTGTCTAACTAGACCCTGGATCAGATTGTAGTCTATCAAATTCAGACACCTAGTAGTTGTTCATCTGTATTTGTTGTGGTGGTGGCTCTTTCTTCTAGCTATTTAAAGGGGTTTACAGTAGAGGGAGATAGGATATTTTTAAGAAAAGATAAAGAGATATAATTTTTAGGAGTAAGAGAATTTTTGTAGAGCTCTATTTATGCTCTATGGCATGTTTTATTTGTCAAGAATATTAATCGAATTGGCATCTGACCTTTGATTTTAGTTAATCTATTACAAAAAAATATATTATTAAGGAGAAATCTTTGAGATTGTGCCTTTTATGAACTTTATCATGAATTCATTTATATTTTTTATGCTGAATGCTCTATGTCAAAGTCTTACGTAGATAGTCTAGATAATTGTATCATATGCCATTAGCTTTTATGTTTGAATGCTACCTTTCAAAAATTAGATCATGTTCATTATACTCTTCCCATTTCTATAAAAATTATGCTATATTTCATATTATGCTGTAAGAGCAAGGGAAGTTTTGTGAATGTCTAAAATATTCCTATTAATCTCTAGGGTTTCTTATTTCTGTCAGACCTTAAAAGATACTTCCCATAGGGAGATTTGAATGATCGCTTTATGCTTTCTCTAGCTTTAGTCATTTTTTCTCTTCCCAACAATGAACGGTCTATGGCATTTTGTGTCTATTTCATCAGGAGCAAGGAACTGATAAAATTTGAAATGTAAAAGCTTTGGTGCATTGCCATATTTTTTTTTTTTCTTGCATGTCTCATTTCCCCTTTTCACAAACATAGAGAAGAGTTGGCTTCTTTAACAATTTTCTAGGTCATTCAATGAGGCACACTTTGGTCCCACATTCATTGAATTTCCCATAAGGTTGTTCGAAGAGGCATAAGGATTTATGATCAACAATTCTTCTTTTGGCACGCCCGTTGGGACCTGAGTTTTTCACAAGCATCTAATTAGAACTTTTTAGAAACATCTTATAAATTAGACTAACTAGAGAGGTTGGAAATCTCATGCCTAGAGTTCAAAGGAGAGCATCTTCTAGAGGAAATTTCCAGTACTACTAGCTACCCATTTTTCCCCCTAGAATAAGACAAGTTATATTTTTTGTATCACCTATCAAGAGAAATAGAGTGAGAAGTGTTAGCCCACCATGTAGAGCTTTATCCACTCCCCTAGGAGGGAAAACCTACCAATGCTCTCAAAGAAATTTTGAGGTTTACTAGGGATTATTTTAAAACCCCTTCCGAACATCTCTGAGACATAATGGAGGTTTGTAGAGTCCATAACATCATCGAAGAAAATGTGGCCCTCAAATTACTAGTTGTTTATTTCAATCCTTGAACTCCAACTCCATCCACTCTTGGGATGAACTTGGAGAGAAACTGTTTGAGTGCTTCTCAGAAAAAGGAGATCGCTCCTCCTTACTACAACAATTGATCATGATCAAAAGAGCCCCACAAGAGGCAATAATTGACTTAAACACTAGGTTTTACAAAACTTGGTAGAGGATTCTTGTAACAACAAGGACTCTAATGACTATAACATTCATGTTCTATCTAGAGGATCTCAATTCGGATATCATAGTCCTGGTGCAGTCAATGGAAGGAGATACCTTGCCTAACACATATGATTTAGCTGTGCATGCAAAAAATAGTCTAATTGATGCAAGGAAGCTTCCACCATAGTTGTTAATGCCCATGTTTGGAGAGATCTCTGGTGTAACCTAGGAGGAAGTAACTCCTAGTACCCTCACCCCACTCCCTAGTACATCGGTTGCACTACCGCCATCCATGTATGTATACCTAGGAGAAAAACCTAGCATGTCAAACTCCTCTTAATTAGTAGCTAATGTCAATGATATGAAGAACCTCATGCAGTCCTTTGAAAATGAGCTAATTCTCATATGATGTTTGCAGACAATGCCTTTGAAGCCTCCCATTCAAACTTATCAAGGAGGAAGATCACCTTACCACCAGAACACTTACCAAGGTACTTTGAAAGGAGGTAATCAATAACAAGCATCTATGAACCAAATAATCTCAATCACCATGCCACTTCAGAATATCAAGAACATACCAAACAAGGATTTGGTCCCAAGTCAAAGGTACTTCCCATGTAATGATAGCCATATGTACTAAATTTTTTAGAGGGGAAATCTTCAATAGAAGATAGTAGAACAAAGAGGCCAAGGTGTTTTTTTGAAGACAAAAGATTATTAGTCTCTTGAAATGGAGAATGCTCACTTGAGAGTGTAGACACAAGGGATGTCCTTAGAGAAAGAGCTAGATATCTCACCAAACCAAGCACATTTTTCTTGGATGGAGAAGGATGATGCACTATTTGTAAGCAACATTCCAAAAACTAGTGCTCCATAGGTACAATCAGATTACAATATGTGATCTAAGAGAAGGCTCATCGAAGAGTTCATGCGACAATCACAACCATAACAATATTAACCACAAGTACAACAAGCTTTATTGATGTGACCCACTCAGTAGTCATAGACTCCACCATTCCCATAGAAGGATTTGGAAAAGGCCTTGATCCCATCTAAAATAGATCAACCTTTTCCAAAGGAAAAGGAAATACCACCATTTAGACCTAAGGTCTTCTTGATCGGAACACTTAATGTGGTGGGGCAACTAAAGAAGGCACCCACTAACATATCTTTCTGGGACATTATATCAATACCACAACAAAAGTCATTGCTCTAGGAGGCATTGGAAAAGAGGAATAGTCACCGCAGGTAGATATGATCCCATGAAACAATCAAGATAGGGGAAAAGGGCCTGCATCGGACCCCCAACCCTAGGGAGCTATGATATAAATGAATGCCATGGACAATACAAATGCAAAAAAGGTAAGAAAATAAAAGCCCACTCCTTTATTTTTAACACTTATTATGGGAGATAAGTTTTTGCACAATAATATGATTGAATTGGGAGCTAGTGCTATGGTCATGCCCAAACAAGTGGTTGATTTCCTAAATCTTATGTACAAGCTTCTTGAGAAAGGGATCATGCAGTTAGATGGGAAGAAGGTCTCAAATTTTGACCACATTAAGGATATTTCCTTTACCCTATTCTCATGTCTAAGGAAAACTTTCACACAAGAAGTGGTCATAATTGACATTCCCCCAGTTTTTAGAATGTGTCTTTCAAGAGACTTCATGACAAATCTTGGTGAATATCTAGCGCTTGATTTGTGTCATTTGATACTACAAACAAAGCATAGGGAAAATATGAAGATACTATTTGAATCTTTTCACCTCGAACACATAGTAGAATATGTGGTACTAAGCTTTGAAGTAGTGCATACCTCCTCAAAAAGGGAGATGTATTGCATAAAAAATTTGGAGGATGAGGAGGACACAAGTGATCAGATCCCTGAGGAAGAGGTCATGCTCAATTAGCTCATTGATTCTAACCCATTTAGGAATTTCCATGCTATCGGGTTTGGAACCTACATGATTTTTTATGATGACCAATTATTCCCAAAATTGATGAAGGAATAGGAGAAACCTAGTGGCCTGAATGACAACAACTTGTGGACACTATATTTTTATGGTACCAAATGCAAAATTGGTTTCAGAGCCGGTGTTTAACTTATATCTCCAACCGGGTTGGACACCCTTAAAGCTTTCCTCTTTTGAGTTCTTGTGCTCAAATAATGATGTGGAATATGAGGCTTTAGTCCATGCTTTGGTTCTCATGAAGAAAATGGGTGTAAAGAGAATATAGGTGTTCAAATATTTGGAGCTTGTCATAAGCTAGGTCTACGAACATGTGACCACTAAAAATGTGAGAATGAGATCTTACCGACACAAAATATGGGACTAGATCAAAGGTTTCAAAGATTTTGACATACAAGTTATGCCATAGAATCATAATTCCATTGTAGATCGGATGGCTTTGATTGACTCATAGTTTGAGCCAACCCTCAGATCACCCAAAAATTAAAATGCAGTGCATACCATCATTTGACCATCTATACCCAAGATGATGCTTAGATCGCCACATTTCTTCAAAAGTTAGGGAAATATTCTGACCATTCATGATCCAAAGCTAGAAGGGTTTCCAAAGAACATGTAATTCAATTAAAAGGAAATAAGCTCCCACAAGGTTTGATTTATCTCAAGAATCTATTCGACTATGAAGATGCAAGAAATAGTAAGCAAAGATTCACCATTGATGAAGAGGATTATGAAGACCTTGATGTCAAAGGAGGCATAAAGCTAAAATTTGGAAGAAATGTCCCACAAGTGGACAAAGAAAGGTTCAAAAGATTATGAGCTAAAGATGATGGGGTTGTGGGCTAGACCTACGAAGATCTTAAGGGATATGATATGAGCATCATCCAACATACTATTGACTTAGCTAAAGTCTCAAAACTCATCTGATAGAAAGAAATTCTAGTTAATCCAAAAGTAGAAGCATTAATGGCATGGGAGCTTACTAAGTTGGTTGAGTTGAATCATATAACTGATCAAAAATTCCACCTAGGATCTAATTTGGTCTCAGTCCAAAAGAAGAATGATGACATATGGCTTTGTGTGGAATTTCAAGACTTGAATAAATCCTTTTTAAAAGATCACTACCCTTTTCCCTTAATGGAGAAAATTTTGTAGACCGTGGCTGGATCAAAAAAGTTCTTGCTACTCGGTGGTTTTTTTGGGTATAACTAGGTTTATGTAAAGGAAGATGACCAACACAAAATGATCACCACTAAGTGGGGGATGTTCGCATATGAAAAGATGCCCTTCAAACTCTCCAATGCGGGTGCCACTTTTGAACAAGAAATGGATATTTCCTTCAAAGGATTGATCAATGAGATCATTCTAATACATCTGGATGACCTAACCATTTTCTCCAAATCAAAAGATGGTCATTTTGATCATCTGGAAATGGTCTCCCAAAAGTGTCAACAATTCAGGATTTCCTTAAATCCCCAAAAATGTGTTTTTGGTGTACCCCAAAAGGCAAGCTGTTTGGCTTTGTGGTATCGAAAGAAGGAATAGTTGTAGACCCCAAAAGGGTGAAGGCTATAATGGAACTATCACTACCTATCAACCAAAAGGGGTTACCGTATTTTCTAGGAAAGATTAACTTCATCAACTAGTTTATTTCAGATTTTGTAGGCATCATGAGACCCATCACATTGATGTTGAAGAAGGGCTTATCGTTCAAGTGGACTCCTAAAGGTAAGCTTTCTTTCAAAAAGGTTAAGGCAACCATCTCTATAGCTTTAGTGTTAGCTAACCCAAATTTCTCCAAATATTTCTTGCTTTATGTTTATAACATCCAACACAACATAGCTTAAGTTCTCAATCAAAAGGATGATAAGGAAAGCGGAGAACATCCCATCATGTTTCATTCTAGGAATCTCAAGGGATATGAGACTAAGTATAACTTTGTTGAAAAGTAGGCCTTTTCTATTTTCAAAAGACTAAAGAAATTCTGATATTTGGTATTGTCCAACAAAATTACCATTCTCATCACTCATCCCAGCATTAGAGAATACATCATCAAGGGTGAGATAACCGAAAAGAGGGAAAATTAGATCACCAAGATCCTGGAATATGATGTGGATATCCAACCAACCAATTTGGTTTGAGGAAGAGGTCTTTGTGAATAACTCACATAGGAATTAAGCCCTCAAGCAGAAAAAGAGATTGATTAAGTCTATGTGAACCAATTTGAGTCTGATGAGTCATGCGTGACTGGTTGGATGCAATTTATGTAGACTAAGAAATACTCAATCAACACCCTTCCTCATAAACAACACTACTACCGACTACAAAGTGTTGGATATGTACTGATAGAGGAGATTCTTTTTAAAATAAAGTATGATGGAGTCCTTCTCCATTGCGTGAACAAACCATAAGCCAAAAGGACTCTAAATGAATTCCATAATAGTCCTAAGGGTGGAGAATTTTCCACCAAGACCACTACCTTGAAAATAATATGAGTGGGCTATTATTGGCCTACAATATTCTCTGAGGCCCATCATCTAGTGTGGAAATGTACTTAGTGCCAATATTTCATTGGCAAGTGGAAGAACTCTATGATTCCATTGAGCTCGATCATGACTGAGCAACCCTTTATAAAATGGGGTTTGGATTTTATCATAATGATGAATCCCATCTCTAGCACTGAGCACAAGTGGATACTTACAATGATCAACTATTTCACAAGATGGACATAGACCATCCCCCTAAAGAATGCTATAGAAGAAAAAATTGTTAATTTTCTCAAGGAATTGATACCAAGGTTTGGTTCACCTAAGATCATAATTTTTGACAATGCACAAGCCTTCGTAGGCCCTGTGATGTCAAAATTTTATCTTAAGCATGGGTTCTACCTCAAGACTTCATCCAGTTACTACCCATAAGGAAAAGGGTTAGTAGAGTCAACTAACAAGAACTTGATTAGGTTGATAAAGTGCATTAGGTCAGAATGCCAGAAGGAATGGATCAAGCATCTATGAGAGGCCTTGTGGGCTGATAGAATTACACCTAAGAAAATCCTAAAAAACCTCCCCTTATGAATTAGTGTATGGAAAAGAGGTAGTCCTACCCATTTCCATAGAAATTCTAGTGCTACAACTATTAAAAGCTTTGGAAGTTGAGGACAGTAGAATGGAGGTGAGATTGGTAGAGATATTAAGCCTTGAGAAAGAAAGGGAAAGGGAATTTGATGCCACGATCATATGCTAGTAGGTAGTCAAACATTGGTTTGATAAAAAGGTCTCCAACCCATATTTTAGGGAGGGGAGCTTTGTGCTAAAGTATAATAAACAAGCTGCAAAACTAGGGCAGCATGCAAAGTTTGATTCACTATGAAAGGGCCCCTTCCACATCCATACATGCAAAGAAAGAGATGCATATGAGCTGGAGGATATGAATGCTAATGTTTTGGATATATCAGTAAATGGTATTCATTCAAAACTATTCAATTAAAGTACACACAAGTTCATTAAAATTTACAGTTATGTACCATGTGTATTTTTTTTTGTAAATTCATTTATTTTGTGAATAAATCCATAAGCGTGAACATAGAAATAATGGAAATATGCTATATATTATATTCATCAAAAAAAAATTACAATATATAGTACATGTTTTTGATCCTAAGGCTCCGAGAGAAGCTTGAAAACCTTCTCATTCAAAACCCAAAATGTTACATCTTCAAAAAGAAAAAGAGGACGCAACACAAAAATTGAAGAAATTCAACCTCCATTAGTTGTAGTAGTCAAAACGTTATGTTTTTGGGGTTTTCTAGCAAGGAAATAATAGGGTTATCAACACATGGGGCATGCGGGCATGGCACATACCTCAATCTTTGGCACTAGTACTATAGACTAGGAACTCAAAGTGGGTTTTCCACTTGACCCCAAGGAAATGCTCCACATTGTATGTCCTCAGAAGAAAGGAGGTCACGGGTCGGGACCATAGCCAATATTGCTCTAGATCCATGGTCTAGAATTCTATAAGAAAAGGTAGCTAGGGTACCACTTTCACATTATCAGTGTTCCTTGGAATGTTCATGGAAAATGGGATGCTAGCACTGGGAATGGCCACTTGAATGAATTCGTCAAACCTATCTAGGTGCACCAAGTGAAACATGGTATGCAAAATCTCTATGATCCAAGGCTTGGAAATATCCAAGTCCATCAACGAATCCACAAACTAGGAGACAATGTTCAAATTACAATGTGGCTAGTTCTCATCTTTCACATAGTCTTTCCTAAGCACCCACTTAAATGCCACAATCACAAGGAACTTATCTATTCCTATAAGGTGTTTGATCCTCTCATTATTGACCTATTGACCTCCCTTAGAAAGGTTATATGTTTCTTCTAGCTCAAGATTTGAATTGGGGTACCAAGACTAGTCATCATGGCAGTAAGGAAACTTGCAGACTAGCAAAGGGAAGAAAGTAGTAGAAATAACTCACCAACTCAAATTCCAACTCAATGAGTATTTTTGCAAGGAGGACATTGCTATTTATAGGAAAATGTGTGCTGGGGAGGTTGGAAAATAGGAAATTCATTTCTCGTCAAGCGGCAACAATAAAACGTAATAAGGTGGTAAGAAGTGAAGGGAAAATCATTCAAAGGATTTTAACCAAGCCTTGAGAAATTAATTCGGGCATTGGGAGTTAATGCTCACATATATAATATTCCTCCAAGTGTTTTTCATCATCATCAATACCATCCTATTTTCCTAGATGAAAGGATGTTTTTAAAAAGCTAAACCTTGAGTAATTAATGAAGATGTCTTTTCCAAAAACATGCTTCCTATCCCTCAAGCTTATCTATCCAAAGGGTAGCATAAGGAATATACTAAATTCACTCTCATAGAAAGGATGGAATTTTTGAGGAGTACAAACCCCACTCTACATGTATCGTCTCACTAGTAGCACTTAGCAAGCTATTGATAATGACTAAACATTTACTACATATACATGTGAAAATTGAATGCACCCAAAAATCTATTTTTTTTGCTAACTATTGAAACTCTCAAGAAATAGTTTCTCTAAAAGAAGTTTCTATAAATCCCTCCAAGAACAAAACAATGGTGGAAGCCTCATCTTCTATTCAACATTCCAGAGTCTCATTTGCAAGGCTAGGCTACAGTTACATCTTTGGAGAAATTTTGTATGCTAATTTCCCAACGCTGGAGGACTAGAGCTTTGCACATACCAAAACCATACAACTAGGAAACCCCATCAAGGGTGAGGTGGTTAAGGATTTTGAAAACAATATCTATGATCCAAAGCTAAATGTAAACCCTAAGATCCTTAGAGAGGGAGTATTATAGAGAATTCTCACCCATGGTCAATGGATGTCTTTGCAACACGACTCTAGAATTGTAGTTTTCCACAATTCATACTTCCCTCCACACATCCATTCCTAGAGTTGGTTGATGCATGTGTAGAAAATAAATGAAGAAACTGGGGTTATCAATGGAAAAAGGTTGAAGGTTACCATCAATGTAGTAGCCATCCGATACATGTTGTGCATCCCCTCAAACTAGGAATTTGATAGATTCTGGTGTAGGAGGATGAAATATTTATGGGAAAAAAGGTACAAGAAGTTAAAATTATACAAGGATGAAATAGGTGAGGAGCCAAATAATAATAAACTTGTCTTCCCTCAGTCACATAGAAAGTTCCATTTAGATTTACAAGTTTTCTCAATGTTGTCTTTTATTTATGGCCATCAAAGTGATATTGAGGTCCATGAGTTCTAGATGGGCTTAGCCTTCATGCTCAAGAAAGAAAGGAGCTAGAAGTGGTTTGAGTTCGCCAAGGAAATTGCTGAGGGAATGCTTGAACAATTAATGGATTATAACAATGCTTTTAAGTTTAGGTATTCCTCTTTTTAAGTGCACTTGATTTTATATCAGAGCCATGAGTTCTTTAGTGGTCATTTTTTTCTTAGTAAGTTTGATGTAGCATAGTTATACAAACCAATTTTAGCCTGGACCCATGTGATTTCTATCACATGGGATTATTATTCATTTGTTAATTATTTTCTACAATTGGTACTCCTAGAATCATCTCCATGTCCTCCAAGAAGGTTTGTATTCGATGAAAAATCACCAAACCCCAGTGGATTATTTTATGGGGGTATATTTTTCTTTCATCAGGTGTCATGGTTTTGATGAAGATCCTTTTAGGCTTCCAAACTTTGTAACAGATACGGCCCTCACATTGCAGGCAAGCTGTTAGGAAACCATTACCAAAAATTCTTATGGCACAAGAAGGAACAAGGAGGCCTTTAAACTCTTCCCCTTATCATTGCCAAAATTTAGGTAATGTTTGTGAAGAAGGAAGAGCAAGTTGTGCTAACTAGCAAGTTGTACTGCCTAGGCCTGGTCCTCATTTGTGCTAAATGGAATTACAATCCTATTGGGCATCTTCCAACTATCAAACATGAAGAGCGGGAATATTAGGAGTTGAGGAAGAACTCGATCGAAGACAAGGTAGCATTCTACATCGAACTAGCCTTTATATGATTTGTACACCCCCATGGCTCAACTTCTATTAAAGGGGTGGTAGAGTTTTGAAAAAGCACCCAGATGGGCCAGTCCCTCAAAATATAGCTAAAGAATTGGGATGGTCAGAAAGGAAAAAGATTGATTTCTAGAGGTACCAAAAGGAAACAAAAAACATAAATTCGCTATATTGAGAGGTTAAACCGAATGATGAATATTTGGATGAGGCCTATGATGATGAGGCTATATCCAATAGTAGCAATCTAGAGTCAGATCAAGAGATTGAATAGGAGCACAAACTAGTTTATGATCCCCCGCCTTAGGCACCTGATGTAAGAAAAGGGAAGGGAAAAGAATAAAAAAACAAGGAATCACATATCTCATCCTCCACCAAATCCTACCAAGGCATAAGAGGACCTGACAGTCTTAAAAAAGATCTGCCACAACTCTAAGGACCCAGGGTTCATCATGATTAGTCACTAGAGAGTCTGAATTAACCAGTGTAGTCTATACAAAGAGAAGAAGAGTCCAAGACTTAGGCAATCTAGACACATCAAATAAAGGAGAAGAAGAGGTGGAATCCATTCTGTAGATATCTTTAGCTTAGACAACCCAGGTATGTTTTGCACCCCCTCCTTTCTTCCACTACATCTCTACTTGTTATTGCCCCTTATCTATAGAAAGACATCCTCCATCCATGGACTTTGACGTCGTCATCCTTAATACTTCCTTGGTTGTATTTGATAATGAGCCTTGTGAAGAAACCCCACATGATGAGTTCACATATTCCACCTCGGCCATAATTGACTCTTTGATTGCCTTGTTAAAGGTACCAATTGTAAATAGTAAATTTTTTCATCACCCGTACCCACTTCCAGGAATATGCCTCTTGTTTTTCCTACTTCCCCTTTTACTCCAGTGGGTGCCCCTCCTTCTTAGGTCACACATGGAATCCCACCATTTTCAATGATAACACTTCTTTTTTCCTCTCCAAAAACTCATTCGATCAAGAGTACACCTTCTATGACCCTCTTTGGTCACCCTTCTAGTGTTTCACTTGCTGCACAAAGTATTGAGTCTCAACAGAGCCTCCAAACTCATATTGAGGTAAGAAGACATGCCCAACAAGCAAGGAAGTAGAATTTGTGGGGAAAATCTATGATGAATATAGCTACCCAAAAGTTGGAAACTTGTTTTAAGGAAGAGTGGAATGCTATGTTGAGTGAAACTCTTCCACATGATAAAGTAAGTCTAGCCAAGGAAACCCAAAAAGTTGTCTATACTAACTATGAGAAGTTGGACAAGAAATTAAAAAAGTGTGAGGTAGAGTTGGTAAATGTAAAGGCCATAGTGGACACACTACAAGTAGAGATCAAAGGAAAGGATTTAGAGATGGCCCACTTAAGGCAGGTACAAGGTCAATAGGGTGAGGTGACTAAGTTCCTCGGAGAAGCCCAAAATGAAAAGGGTTGACTTCATACTAATGTGGAAAGATTGAAATGTGAGATTGCAATCAAGCATGAAATAACTGTGGAGCATTGATAAAGGAAAAGGGATCTTGAGGATGCAGTAGCAAGAACAAACAATATATATGTTGAGCTACAAAAGAAGCTATAGGAGATGGATAGGAAAAAGGTGGATATATAGGAAGAATTGGCTAATGCCCTCTCTCAAGCCTTCGATGATCTCTAAAAGGCCTAGGTAGAAAAAAAGAAGGAAAAATAGGAGAAGCAAGATGTCGAGTCTAGTTTATAGAATCATAATAAGGAGATAGAGAAGTTGTGCTACAAGTTTTCAAATGCTCTCAAGGAGAAGAATTAATTAGAGGAAAACATGAGAGTTAGGGAATCCTAGTTCTATCAGGAATTGACCGTAGCATGGGGATCAATGCTCCTCCTGGTGCTTAAAAAAATATTATCTTCTCATTGGGAGAGGATTATAGTTGTAGTAGCAGCTCTAAAGCTAGTTTGGTGCTTTCTAATAGATGCAGAAGAGTTAAACGTAAAGGTCAGCTCATTGGTCAACCAAATTTTGCACATGATTACTCCTCGAGCTAAAGAATTGGGAGTCTTGATCACAAGAGTATGTAAATTGATTGAGGAAGCTTTAAAAGTTTTCAAGATCATTGATCAATGTGAAATTTCAAGGAAGGTGTTAGTTCTCAAAAACACAGGCTGAATGCCTCAAGAGGCTGCCAATCTCTTGATACGCTTTAGGGTGACAGACAAGGTCAAGAGGACTCAACCTTCTACTCTTTAGGTGCTTCTAGACCTAGGTGGGTGTACCTTTATAAATAGTGTAGAATTATCAAGTATGATTATCCTTCTGAAATGCTTTGTCCACAATGGCAAATGGAAGTGAACAAATGAAATCAAACTTGATAGCAATCTTCTGATCTAAATCCTAAAATTCTTAATTAACAGATATAAAGAAACTGAATGAATTCAAATGATGAAATTGTAGAGACCAGTGCCTTGTTGGGTATGTGGAGTCAGATGAAACATAAGTGGGCAACTTATTCTAGCAGAAAATCAAATTGTAGGCATATGATCTGTTCATAACTTGTATAAACAATGCAAGATTATGACTACTAAGCTCTACTTTAATAATCTAGATGAATCTCCCTGATTACTATGATCAACAAAAAGGATTTAATATTTTCTTGAAAGAACCAATTGATTAATCACACAAATACAACAAATGTGCATTGATAAACCGAAAGTAAAATTGTTACATCAATTTAAACAACCAAAAAGAATCAACTTGGAGACAGCTTCAACAATACTTTTCAATAAGTTCAACATACAATTGACACCAGAAATAACCTGCCACACCAACTAATTTTCATTGAATTCGCCATTTGGAAACATGCACATAGTCTCTGATAAGAGAAAATTATTCTACTATATTCATTCCTAACTACTGTATGTGATCTAAAATCTAATATTTTTCAATTCCAATTGGGGTGCATATTTATACACCAGCATTCAGGAAAATAAATCAAATTGGAAACCCATGTCGGCCACCGTAGAATTTGGGAAAAAACCACTGTTGGCCTGCAATAGTTAAAATTCCATATGTTGGCCCACAGGATTTGTATTTCTGTTATTCACTAGTGAACAGTCGGCAAGACATAACACATTGTCCTACCAAAGGCAATTCAACTGTTGTATGCCCATGCACTCCTTGCTTTATTTGCACTCACTGTAGCTCATCCGGGTTGGTGAGATGTCACTTAGACCATTATGTGTCTTACCGATATGCCTCTTACCACCTTTATATCATTACAACACCCTGTTGGTCACATCAAAGCCACATGGTACTCCTTTGTTCCCATTGTGTTTCGCTATAACACTGCGACATTGGAGAGATGTCACACAAGTATCAAGTCTTACTGAGAACCCCCTTTATTTTTTGCATGTCACCGTGACTTATGATTTCTCCTGCCGATGAGCCCATCTATCTTATGTATGTCACTGAGACATTTCAAACTCAGGGAGAAATCCCACATAATTTATCAGGTCATACTGAAAGCCTTAGGATTACTTTATATCACCAAGAGAGTTCTGATCTCATATCGACAAGCCTCCTTAATCTCATTCACAGTTGTCGTAACATCCATCTGTTGGGGGGACCTCTTGTAGATAACAATGTTTCACCGAAAGTCTTCAATCATGTTATTCCCTAGTCATCGGGACAAGGCAACACTTATGTCGACAAGGATCCATTGTTGCCACAACTTCCAACATTTGATGAGATGTTCTGTAGAGCATTTTGTTACACCAAAACAACTGAGCACACCAAGATTTCCAAGAGAATTCAAAACTCTCGCTGAAACAACCAAGCAAAATCCAACTTGAACATTGTCGACAAGACCTGACCCCTTCGCCATGACCTCCTACTGCAAACTCATGCCTTTGTCGATGAACCACCACAAGAATAGTCAAGGAAACATATAGAACTTGGTGAGACTCTACCCTAATAGCCACAACATATGTCGATAGATGTCTTCGTTGTCACATAAACCATATGAACATTAGGCCGACAGCCTGTAGGTGAAAACCAGTCATTGTGACAGTACAAAGGTCCCACTGAATGCCACCTACATACAAACTTCAATCGTTGTGACACAAATGAGTCTTGCCGATAGGCAACATAGACTCATGCAAGGGGAAAATGCAAAATTGATCAGGGAGACAAATATGAAACAACACCAATAAGGACCAAAATGTGGAAAATGCAGACATGGATCCAAAGGGGCAATATGGAAAAATATGAGTGGAATATGCACATGGTAGGACCAAATCTGGAAGATTATGAGGTAAATCAACATGTGAAAACATCATATTTTTACAGTACCAACAATGGCTCTGTCTAGGGATGAATGTTAGTGAGATCATTGCAAGGATCCAAAATCTTTGGGTGAGCAAACCATACACAAAATGATGAGCCAGTGAGCAGAATGGAAATGGAAATGAAGCATGAAGGAATGAATGCAAAATTAATGCATGATGGAGGTGGATGGAAAATGAGAGTGAAAAGGAGATGGGAAAAATCCTAAACTACTATGCATGGAAAATAATTTTAAAGAGGATAAGCAAGAGTTGTCCATGAACTGGCAACCCTTAATCCTCTATGATTTGGTTTCACCTGTACTGAGCTATTACAATCTGAAACTCAAACCAAGCTTTCCCCTGTCAAACACCTAGTTTTGTATCGATTTCATCAAATTCTTCTTGAAGATACTCATGCAATCTTTCCTGTCACTATTATTGCAAGTTCTTAGAGAGCCATCATGCTCGGTTTGGCCCAAAATCCCTACATCATCCTGTAATTCAAATTCTTCAACATATTGGGACAAACGCCTATTATTACCAACATATGAAATATACATATATTCAATGAAAAATCCCTCATTATCTTTCTCACTGTTGTCTATTGTAAAACACCCATTCAGCTACATTGAAAATTCATCATCAGGGTACCTCTCTTGAGAATCAAAAAATTCTGTCAGACCAACATTGTTTGAAACATACAAATCTAAAACCTTTTGCACCTCTTTGATACCCCCATGACTCAAATATTCAATATTAAGCATATATGAACCAATCAAATTTGGAACACTATCATCCTTGGTACACAGACAAATGTCTTCTTCACATGAATTAGAAATTTCAAAATCACATACCTCTTCTTGAATGGACACAAGCTTTTGATCAACACCAAAAGTTTCACTATCAATTAGACACACAGCTTCAAGATCACCCTTATGTATATATCTCTAATAATCAAGAGTTAACAAATCTAAAACTTGCTCATTGCTAAGCAAACAGGTTTCCATATTTTCACTATTACAGTCACACTCATCACTTTTATCATCATCAAAAAGAGGCCTAGGATCATCGGAGAATGAAAAATTACCAGTACAGTCATTTGTTCCATAACTTGACACATCCCTTTGTTTATCTAAAAATACATCTTGCTCAACATCAAGTGGATCTGAAAATACCTAAAATTCATTATGGGGAAAACTTTTGCAAAAAATTATCTGATCCTCTTTTAAATCTTCATCATGCAATGGGCCTAAAATTTTATGGAAACCATCCTCAAATTTACAACCGTCCTCTTCATCGAATGTATCTTTGTAGCTTTCAACTACAGTTGGAGGAATTGTACATTCACTATCAACATTTACCATTGCCTCATCATCCTGATCTTTATAAGAGGTATAAGAATCCCCTTGCCGCAGATCAAAATCCACAAGTGCATCTTCAAAATCTAAATACTCATTTGATCCTTCATAACACACGCTACTCTCCCTATCACAATCTATTATGCAAGAGAGATATCTTGTAACTTCATCTTCATTATGCAAGCCATCACATGAGTCTTTCTGACTTGCACATGTATCATCTTCATTTGCTACATTGTTTGATCAATATCTCTATCTTCATCAATGATGTCACAGTTATCTTCATATCCTTTCCTGTCTACAATATCAGCCCATTCAACTAGTTGATCTAAATAAATTGGTATGTATGATTCAGGCCAATATACTAGGCTTGGCTCATACACTTTCATGAACTACAAAATGAAGTCAGACCTACTAGGTGGGAATTTAATAGGTATTTTCTTACAAATATCAGTCATTCTACAAAGCAAAGAGTACCCAGATTCTCCTCTATATCTCCTTATACCAAGAAAGTCATCCAAAATATTTTTGAAGTATTCATCATCCTTAGATTGTTGGTTTTGATACATACCTTGTTACAGATTCTGACTGACATCTTCAAGTGGGCTAGAATTATGCTGCATATGACATTGATCACATTGGCATTGCACTTGACACTGATCACATTGGCATTTCACTTGACACTGATCACATTGGCATTGTACTTGACGCTAATCACATTGGCATTGCACTTGACACTGATCACACTGGCATTCTTGATAACTTTCCAATCCTTGTCCAAGAGGGACTGGATAAACACTTACTTGCTTTAATGGCTATGGAGGATAAGTGCTCTGTTGTGCATGATATGTATCACCTTCATTGTAGAAATTTCCATTTGGAATATTAGGCGCTCGAGGGGCCCAACACCTTCCCACATTTGTATATTCGTCTTCATTGCAAAATTCTCCTAATTGTAATGGTTGTTGGTCCAATTGCAGCCTTTTTCCTTTGCCATTCTTCTATTTCCTTTCTCTGAGACGCATACAGTGCTTTAACCTCTTCATAAGTTAAAGATTCATAATCAAATTGAAGGGTATCATGATCAATAGGTCTGCCCTGATTACCCTCCATTTTTAGATCATTGTGTGTCCATCTACTGCTACTAGCAGGAGCTCCAATAGGAACTCCCTTGTACTGAGATCTTCTTCCATTCATGATGAACAGTTGTTAAATTTATGTCAGAGTCTCCACTCACTTTTATCAAAAATGAGAAAATACTTGATGTTTCTTATTCCCAGCAGAGTTTGTATATGGTTCTTGACTCTATGATTAAGGCTTTGATTCTAAATGTATTCCCCAGTAGAGTCATCAATTTGTTAGCTCTCAAAAACACAGGCTGAATGCCTCAAGAGGCTGCCAATCTCTTGATACGCTTTAGGGTAACAAACAAGGTCAAGAGGACTCAACCTTCTACTCTTTACGTGCTGCTAGACCCAGGTGGGTGTACCTTTTTGAATAGTGCAGACTTATCTTATGATTATCCTTCTGAAATGCTTTGTCCACAATGGAAAATGGAAGTGAACAAATAAAATCAAACTTGATAGCAATCTTCTAATCTAAATCCCAAAATGCTTAATTAATAGATATAAAGAAACTGAATGAATTCAAATGATGAAATTGTAGAGACCAGTGCCTTGTTTGGTATGTAGAGTTAGATGAAACAAAAGTGGGAAACTTATTCTAGTAGAAAATAAAATTGTAGGCATATGATCTGTTCATAACTTGTATAAACAATGCAAGATTATGACTACTAAGCTCTACTTTAATAATCCAGATGAATCTCCCTAATTACTGTGATCAACAAAAAGGATTTAATCTTTTCTTGAAAGAACCAATTGATTAATCACACAAATACAACAAATGTGCATTGATAAACTGAAAGTAAACTTGTTACATCAATTTAAACAACCAGAAAGAATCAACTTGGAGACAGCTTCAGCAATAATTTTCAATAAGTTCAACATACAATTGACACCAGAAATAACCTACCACACTAGCTGATTTTCATTGAATTCACCATTTGAAAACATGCACATAGTCTCTGATAAGAGAAAATTATTCTACTATTGCCATTCCTAACTACTATATGTGATCTAAAATATGATATTTTTCAATTACAATTGGGGTGCATATTTATACACCAGCATTCAGGAAAATAAATCAAATTGGAAATCCATGTCATGCACCATAGAATTTGGGAAAAAACCAAGTTGGCATGCAACGGTTAAAATTCCATATGTCGGTCACAAGATTTGTATTTCTGTTATTCACCAGTGAATAGTCGGGGAGACATAATGCATTGTCTTGCTGAAGGCAATTCAAACGTTGTCTGCCCATGCGCTCCCTGCTTTATTCACACTCGTTGTAGCTCATTCGGGTTGGTGAGATGTCACTTAGACCATTCTCTGTCTTACCAATATGCCTCTTACCACCTTTATATCATTACAACACCCCATTGGTCACACTGAAGCCACATAGTACTCCTTTGTTTCCATTGTGTTTTTCTATAACACTGCGACATCAGAGAGATGTCACACATCAAGTATCATGTCTTACCGAGAACCCCCTTTATTTTTTGCATGTCACCGTGACTTATGATTTCTCCTACCAATGAGCCCATCTATCTTATGTATGTCACTGAGACATTTCAAACTCAGGGAGAAGTCCTAGATAATTTATCGGGTCATACCAAAAGCCTTAGGATTACTTTATATCACCAAGAGAGTTTCAATCTCATACGGACAAGCCTCCTTAATCTCGTTCACAGTCGCCATAACATCCATCTGTCGAGGGGACCTCTTGTAGATAAAAATGTTTAACCGAAAGTCTTCAATCATGTTATTTCCCAGTCGTCAAGATAAGGTAACACTTACGCTGAAAAGGATCCACTGTCACCACAACATCCAACTTTTGGCAAGACGTCTTGTAGAGCCTTTTGTTACACCAAAACAACTGAGCACACCAAGAATTCCAAGAGAAATCAAAACTCTTGCCGAAACAACCAAGCAGAATCCACCTTGAACATTATCGGCAAGACCCGACCCTTTTGCCATGACCTCCTATTGCAAACTCATGCCTTTGTTGATGAACCGCCAAAAGCACAGTCGGGGAAACATATAGAACTCAATGAGACTCTACCCTGATAGCCACAACATATGCCGATAGATGTCTCCATTGTCCCAAAACCATATGAACATTACGCCGATAGCCTGTAGGTGAAAACCAGTCACTATGATAGTACAAAGGTCCCATTGAACACCGTCTGCATACAAACTTCAATCGTTGTGACACAAATGAGTCTTGTCGATAGGCAACACAGACTCATGCAAGTGGAAAATGCAAAATTGATCGGGGAGACAAAAATGAACCAACACCAACAAGGACCAAAATGTGGAAAATGTAGACATGGATCCAAAGGGGAAATATTGCAAAATATGAGTGGAATATGCGCATGGTAGGACCAAATATGGAATATTATGAGGTAAATAAACATGTTAAAACATCATATTTTTACAGTCCCAATAGAAGGCATATAAATTTATCATCTGCCACCAGGCTGCATTGAAAAAAAGAGCTTTTTAGTTGGTGTTGAATAAGAAGGTTAGAGAGGTAAAAGAAGAATTCAAAGTTTTGGTCCACTCTAGATTACCCACCTTATTCTCACCGAATGGAGGAGTATTGATAGTAGAGAAGATCACGAAAGCAATCAGGCTCAAGATCTAGGAGTCCACAACACTCCAAAATTTGAGCTTAACACCTATAGTCAAGGAGATTGAGATGGTACTTCTTCCCCTTTCCTGACTTTACTATCATATTAGAGTTGTTTCATCAAGGTAGGGAGGAGTTTCTTTCAAAGAGGTCCTTTATCTTGATCAAGACTATGCAACATTGCATTCCCTCATCCTGCCCACTGATGAAGGTTGGGAATCTCAACATGTTTCTTTCCTCAAACTCTGAGGATTATTTTATATCTGGTTTTATACCTCCATAGGCGAAGGTCCCCTATGAGTCATCAAAACCTGTGGAGCAATTTTTTCTTTCAATCTTTTTGATCCTTGTAGGTTTTCTTTGGTCCTTTACTTCTTTTCCACGTTAGGATGACATCGTGTCCCAAAGACTAGAGCTTACTCTTGTATAAAGGTGTGTAATGCACCATGTGGTGGCTGTATGGATTTTCATTATCATCTTCCTTTCGGTCCTAAACTGGAACATGTGTCTGCCTAGCGGTGAGTTCCTCAAAACTATTCTCACAAATTCTAATAATGCCCACTAGCTTACCATGCTAGCCATTTTTTTAGGGGGGTTATTTCTTTCATGAATGTATTTATTTTTTACAAAGTTTGTTGGACAATATGATGTTCTTACTTTTTAGATTAGACTTCTTGGTTGGCATTATCATTCTTCATAGCTAATCGAATTGTGTTTTAATAGACAGTTCTTGGATTTGATTGTCTTCTATAAGCATATCGTTTTAGAGATTCTACAAAATTTGGAGCCATAAATGATTTCACTCAAACTTTATGAGTGAAGATTGTTGCAATCTAACTAGACCCTAGATTAGATTGTATTATATCAGATTCAGACACCTAGGAATTGTTCATCTCTATTGGTTGCGATGGTGGCTCTTTCTTCTTTATATTTAAAGGGGTTTGCAGTAGAGGGGGATAGGATATTTTTTAGAAAAGATAAGGAGATATAATTTTTAGGAGTAAGGGGATTTTTGTAGAGCTTTGTGTACACTCTGGGGGATGTTTTATTTGTCAAGACTATTAATTGAATTGGAATCTGACCTTTTCTTTTAGTTAATCTATTACAAAAATAGATATTATTAAGGAGAAATCTTTAAGATTGTGCCTTTTATGGCCTTTATGACAAATTCCTTTATATTTTTTTATGTTGAATGCTCTATGTCAAAGTCTTACATAGATAGTTTGGATAATTGTATCATACACCCCTATATTTTGTGTTTGAATGCTACCTTTTAAAAATTAGATCATGTTCATTATACTCTTCCCATTTCCATAAAGATTATGATGTATTCCATATTGTGCTGTAAGAGAAAGGGTAGTTCTATCAATCTCTAAAATATTCCTATTAATCTTTGGGGTTTCTTATTTCTGTCAGACCTTAATGGATGCTTCCCATGGGGAGATTTGAATGACTACTCTATGCTTTCTCTAGCCTTAGTCATTCATACTCTTCCCAAAAATGAATGGTTTGTGGTATTTTTTGTCTATTTTATTAGGAGTAAGGAACTAATAAAATTTGAAATGTTGTAAGAGCTTTGGTGCATTTCTATCTTTATGCTTTTTCCTGCATTTTTCTTTTCCCCTTTTCTCAAATATAGAGAAGAGTTGGCTTCTTTAACAATCCCAAAGGTCATTTAGTGAGGCACAATTTGGTCCCACATTCGCCGAATTTCCCATAAGGTTGTTCAGAGAGGCATAAAATTTTATGATCAACATTACCAATATAGAACCTTGTAGGTAATTCTTCTAAACCTAGGATTATTTCTTCTAAATCATTTTCATGAATAGGTTTTGGTTTAGCCATATGCCTATCAAAATCATCAAAGGATCTTTCTAGGGAAACCAACCCCTTTGGGATCTTATTTTTCTTCAATTGAATAACCTCATTCTGAAATATTATCCCCTATCCGTCCACAACCTCTACAAGATTTTGAAAGTCTATTTTTTGGTTGTGGTATTCTTCAATGCAATGCAAAATTTTTATTAAATCCTGGTCATCATCAAATACTTTTCAACTATAAATATTATGAAGTATTGATGGCCTGGTCAAAGTCTCAATGGTGGATATACTCACAAAATTTATATCACTAGTACTTACTACAATATTAGCCAAGAAATCAGCCATGGTATTATTTCATCTTTCCACCCATTCTATAGAGAATGCATCAAACATCTCTAGAGAATCCCACACAATAGCCTTATACTATTTTAATCTCTTATTTTTTGACACATATTTGTGATAAGGGCCACACCACCCGTAAACCACATAAATCACAACAATAGATACTAACATGGAAGATGCGAGACAAAAAAGAAAATATCACTTTTAATTATTTTTTCAAAAATGAAATTACAAATTCAAAACTTACATACTACAACCTCATGGGCTTGATTCATTACACCAAAATCAACTCTCAAAACAAAACATGTTATTCAGAGCCACAATCTGTACTAATGGAGCCACCTTCTACAACCCCCACCTAAACCTTTTTATTTTACCCCAATAACTACCCTATAATGTTCTAGAAAGTTTAGCTTTCCCTATTTTTTTGGCACCAAAAGTCCCACCAACTGATTTCTCTCTTAGGAGGAAATTTTGATGAAATCAATTTTTTAGAGGAGAAACTTTGTGGGGCCATAAATTTTGATATGGGTGTCCAATTTTCTATTATTTCATATTGTTGGAAAGCTTTCATAGAGATCTACAATGCTTGAAACCAACGAAAGGTTGGTTCATCAACTTTTTGAGCTATTTCGGGGCCTCTAAAGTCTTCATATTTGAATTTGAAGTTGCATTGGAGAAATTTCTTAGGATGAAAACTTTAATATCTTCCAAACTGTGCAAGGTATTGAGGTGATTTTTTCATGACTAAAAATATTTTTTAGTTCTGCTCCTTGGGGTAAATGTTTAGGTCCATATGAGCCCATTTAGGCCAACGTATTAAAATTAGCAAGTGATCATTTTTCACTATTTTTGATTTTTGATTGTCTTACACTCCTTAAGTGCCATCATGGGACTCAAAACAACTAAAGAAAATAAGGAAAAACATTTTTTTGGTGATGCAAGATTTCCTTACATCGCTGCATCAGACACCTAGGGTAATTTGAGAAGTGACCCTGTCATTTCTTAGGAGTTAGAGGAAAAAAAAGATGGTTAACCTGAACGTCAGATAACCATGATGAATCTTCAACAAGCCTTCCTCTCCATTTCACCAAGTACTCTATGTATTTCCTATTTCTTGTGCTTCTACCCACATGACTATCCAAAATTTCTTCTATCTCCTTTTTTTGAAGTAGGTACTAAAATATTCCACTGTGCTTCTATTATTTCTTCATCAGTTCCTCCTTCATGATACTTTGTTAAATCTAAAATGTTAAACATAGGTGAAATATGAATTTCATCGGGAAACTCTGCCTCATATGCATTTCTTGAATCATTCTTCTTCAAGATCTTGCATGGTCAAAACTTCTTCATCTTTAACTTGTTGTATGTTTCATTTCACAAATGAACCATGACTTCATCTCATACCTAGAACTCTTTATACCTCCTTTTGTGATCTACCTGAGCCTTATATTGTGAGTTCATCTTATTGATATGTTTCTTCACCTCTTCATGCAAATTCTTTAAGTTCTCAACAAAATCTTCAGCCTCAACACTACTATTCTCCCCCTTATCCATATTTCTTAGTTTAGAAGCAATTCTTGAACTACTCACATACATAATCTAGAATTATGATTTACCAATGCTCTTGTTGATAGAATTACTATAAGAAAATTCAGCCCTTGGTATAATCAAATCCCATCCCTTGGGCTTGTCTCCTACTAAGCATCTCAACAGGTTACCCAAACTATTCACCACTTTCATTTGTCCATTAGTCTATGGATGGTGTGTAGGACTGAACTTCAAATTTGTCTTCAACTTCTTCCATAATGTCCTATAGAAATAACCAAAAAAATTGGTATCTCTATCTAAAACTATAATATTTGGTAGACCATGTAGTCTCACAACCTCTTTGAAAAAAAACTCTGCAACATGAACATCACTGGTCTTATGACACAGAATGAAATGTTCCATCCTTGAAAATCTATCCACCACCACAAATATGGAATCATGCCCTCTTTGTGTCCTTGGAAAGCCAATAATAAAATCCATGCTAATATCCTCCCATGGCCTCTTAGGTACATGTAATGGCTAATAAATCTAGTATTCTAACTTGTTCCTTTCACCATCTAACATACTTTGTAACTTTGTAAAAACTTCTTCAAATCTTATTGTAACTGTCACAAATAATAATTCTCACTAACAAGAGAAATGTTCTTATCTTGACTAAAATGTCCAGCCAATCCTACACTATGCTTCTCCTTGATTAGATTATCTCTCATAGAACTCCTTGGAATGCACAATTTTATTCCTCTAAACAATATCCCATATTGGATTAAGAAATCCAACCATCTTGTCCTATCCAATGTAATAGGTCAAAAACAAGCCATCCAAGCTTCTTCAAAGTATGGATCTTTAGGATACAAACTCTTGAGTTCATTGAACCGAACAACCTCTATATTCATCTCTATCAATAATTTTTTCCTTATACAACTTTGTTTGACCTTCTGCTCCTATGCTTCAAAACAAAGGTATAACTTTGGAAAGCCTGGTGATTAATATATAATATAAATTCTTTTGCCAACAAATAGTGTCTCCATTTCTTTAAAGTGTGAACTATAGCATAAAACTCCTAATCATAGACAAAATATTTCTTCTTAGCATCATTTAATTTCTCACTAAAATAGGAAACATGCTAACCTTCTTGACTCAAAACATTTCCTTTGGCAATTCCACTAGCATCATAATCTACCTGAAAGATCTTATTGAAATATAGAAGTTCCAAAATAGGTTGCTTTGTAAATTTTTTCATCAACATATCAAAACTTTTGGCTGCTCCTATAGTCCACTTAAATTCTTTTCTATCCCCTCTCATTTCTTCAGTTATAGGTGCACAAATACTATTGAAATTCTTAATAAACTTTCTGTAAAAACTTGCTAGACCATGGAATGATCTTACCTCTATAAAATTCCTCGGGGTATGCCATTCAATGATAGCTCTCACTGTCTCTAGATCCATTTTTAAGATCCTCTATTGAGACACAAAATCCTAGATACACCAACTCTCTCTTCATAAAAATGCATTTCTTCAAATTAATCAATAGCTTCTCCTCCCTTAGCTTCTCAAAAAATCTTCAAAAATGCATCAAGTGCTCCTCCAATGTCTTATTGAAAATCAAACATCATCCAAATAAACAATAAAAAAATTTCCTAAAAAATCTTTCAATACCTCATTCATAAGTCACATAAATGTGCTTGGTGCATTGGTTATCCCAAAAGGCATGACTAACCACTTGTACAAGCCCTCCTTGGTTTTAAATTTTTTCTTCCATTCATCTCCTTCTCTAATTCGGATCTAGTGATATTCACTCTTCAAATCTATCTTCATGAAGTACTGAGCTCCACTCAAACAATCCATAATGTCATCCATTCTGAGCAAGGTAAATCTATACTTGATGGTGATCTTGTTGATGGCTCTAGATTCTGAACACATCCATCATTCCCAATCTTTGTTTGGTGCTAGTACTATAGGTACTACACATGGAATCAAAATCTCTTTGATCAATCCCTTTCGTAACAACTCTTGCACTTGTCTATTCGACTCTTCACTCTTTGCTAGAGTCATACAATGAGCTACCTTATCCCAAAAACTTTCTCCAAGAATCAAGTCCATTTGATGAATAATATTTATTATTAGAGGCAAACCTTCAAGTAAGTTATCCAAAATAATAGCTTGAAACTCATTCCACAAATCTAAAACCTCTACAGGTATCTCAATATTATCTTCTTTATCAATTCTAGGGATCAATGCAAAACACATATGCTCATGCCTCATACATTCTAGGAACTTGCTTCCATCAACCAAACAAATTTTTGTATTACTACATACCTTTTCTTTTGCCTCTTTCAAGGGCTTTAACTTATGATGAATCCCATCCTTTATCAAAGAATAGGTGTTGGCATGTACATCATGTATTACTCCTCTATCAAACTACCATGGTCTGCCTAACAACATATGACAAACATACATAGGCATAATATCACACAATACCTTGTCATGGTAATTTCTAATCTTGAACTTTACCAAAAAAAATTCATCTACCAAGGCTTTATGGTCCTTCTACAACCAAGCAATCTAGTATTGGTTTGGATGTCTTCTCCTCTCTAACCACAACTTAGCATTTCTTTTGAAACAAGGCTATCAATACTACCTCTATCAATAATAACATTGCAAACATTACCTTCATACTTACATCTAGTGTAAAATAAATTCTTCCTTTGATTTGGTTCCTTCTCCTCATTCAACAAGGCTCTTCTAGTAACAAGAACCTCTCCTCCTTTTGCATCCTTAGAATGTGTAGACTCAACATCTTCATCTACATGTGCAACTTATGCATTACCCTTAGGTCTTTTATTTGTCCTTCCTTGATGTTGAGGACACTCATAGTCTCTATGTCCTTCTTCTCTGAACTGGAAACAGGTTCCAAAAAATCCTCCTCTTCATGGTCCTTGTCCAAATATTCCTCTTCCTCTTTGGTCTCCATTATTTTGATCATGGGGATGGTAGGTGTTATCTCCTTTCTAGTCCTAGTTGCTCCTGGAGCCTTCACCCTTCTTTTGATCTTCATTTCAACCTCCATATGACCATCCACTGGTGTTTCCTCCACAACCTCCGCCTCATTGTTTTTTCTCAAACCTCTTGTTTAGTTGCTCTTCAACCTTTAGAGAAAACTGATAAGCATCCTCAATGGTGGTCATTCTTACCAATGCCAATTCTTCTTGTATGAGTGGCTTCAACCCACTAATATACCAAGAAATTTATCTTTATTTGACTTAGAATGTCCTGTTCGAATCAAGATTTTGTGAAATTCCTTTGTATATTCTTTCACCATCCTTGTTCCTTGCCTCAAGCTTTGCATCTTCTTTAGTAGCTCCAATTCATAATTGACTAGAAAAAATTGTTTCTTCAATTTTGACAGCATTCTATCCGATCTAGAAATTTTATATTTCTCTTACATCTCCTCATTCTAATTGGAGCTCTTTCCACCATATACTGGTGTGACCTTTCAATTTTATCTTTGCAAATCTCACTCTATGAGGATCTTCAATCTCCTCAAACTCAAAAAATTCCTCCATGTCATTGATCCAATTTATCAATTCTTTAGGATTCAAACTTCCATTGAAATTTGAAACCTTTAGTTTAGGTCTCTTCCCAATGCTTGAGATCACTCACAACAATTTTATTTCTCCAAGATCCATTGGATCCTTCTCTTTTTCTTCCATTTCCTCTTCCATTTCATCTTCACTGTCATCTCTTTCTCGTTGCACATTTCTTCTTCAAACCTCTTGCTGCAAGGTTTCTAATTTCCTTTTAAGGGCTCTGATTTCATCTCTAGATGGATTTATTCCTCCACCACCTCGGCCTCTCCCTATGCCATGTTGGGAATGTCTTGGAGGAATCTTGCACTCAACCCACACTCATAGGTCTTGCTACAACTACCTCATGTTTGGAGCTCTATTACTAATGGAGCCACCTTCTACAACCCCCATCTAACCCTTTTTAATTTACCCAAATAACCACCCTAGAATGTTCTATAAATTTCAACTTTCCTTTTTATTTTGGCACCAAAAGTACCGTTGATTGATTTCTTGCCTAGGAGGAAATTTTGATGAAATTCACTTTTTAGAGGAGCAACTTCGCAGGGCCATAAGTTTTAATCCAGGTGTTTTATTTTCTATTATTAACATCATTGGAAAGCTCTCAAAGAGATCTACAGCTCCCAAATTGACTAGAGGTCAGTTCATCAACTTTTTGAGTTGTTTTGGGGCCTCTAAAGTCTTCATTTATGAATTTAAAGCAGCATTGGAGAAATTTATTGGGACAAAAACTTTAATATCTCCCAAATTGTGTAGGGTATTGAGGTGATTCTTTCACAATTGGATTTTTTTTTTTTTAGTTCTATGCGTTGGGGTAAATTTTTAGGTTGACTTACTAAAAATAGTAAAGTGACCATTTTTTCTATTTTTGACTTCTGATTGTCTTACGCCCCTTAAATGTCATCATGGTACTTAAAAAAACTAAAGAAAATAAGAAAAAAAAATTGGTGATGGAAGATTGACCCACACTATTGGATGCTCCTGCATTAGTTTGTCTCTTACTTGGGATACTACTAACTTTGAGTCTCTTAGAAATTTTAGCTCTTTTATGCCATGATTGATTGGCATATTGTCCCAACAATAATGCCTCATATTCTGATACATTGTTTGTGCATTCAAAATTTAATGAGAAAGAGTATTTAAAAGACTTACCATTTGAAGACATCAAAATTAATCATGCTTCTGCTCCTTTTGAACAAGCACCATCCAATAATATTATCCATAATTTTCTTTCTTGCTTGAGCTCCTTAATTTCAATGACCAATGGTTTACCATTTTCTATTTCTAGTTGAGGAACATCAACCTTAAAATTTTCAATATTAGTATTAGCAAAATAGATTTCTTCATCACATTCAATGTTCTCAACTAGGCTAGGAGATCTTTTCTCTGTATTCAACTTTACATGTTTTCCATTCATGGGGATTATGGAATATGATGGGTCTAATTTCATACTTCCATGAACTATTGCAACCCACTTTCTTGATAATATCATCCCATATTGAGCAAGGATGTCAAAAAAAATAACATTCATTGTGAAATCCTTTTCATGGTATGTAACCATTTTGAACTCAAGGTCCTCTATTATTCCAATTACTAGTACCTCCCTTGACTCCATTACAAAATATCTCCCACAATATTTTCTAACTTGTAATCCAAATTGATTCATTATGTTTAAAGGCATCATAGTTGTAGATGCTCTAGAATCAATCATATAATTTTTTACCATCCTATCACTGATAATCAATGACACATAGAATGGATCTACTTGGGATGGAAACTTTTTCATAGTTGTGCCTAGGTAAACCTCAAACACTTTTGTGTATACATCATCATTGTCCATCCTTTTTTTTTCTTTGGTTCATTTTCCATTTGGAAATTGACCCTCTTATCTTCAACAAGTTTCTTGGAAGTACCAACTATCAAAGCTAAGGCCTTATTTTTATGCTCATCAATCTTCATCATCTCTAGTAATGGGACAAAAGTATTGATCTGAGACAAGATTTATTTCATTTCAATGGAAGCATAATTAGGTGTACTCGTATCCAAGCTACTAGGTAAAATAGGAGAACTAGTCTTTCCCTCTTGATTTTGCATACTTTTCTTTTGGGAAATTTTGCTCTTAGATTTTTCTTCATCTATTTTCTAATTTTGACCCTTTTCTTTGATAAATGGTGACATATTCTCATCAACAGATGAATTATGGTTCTTACCTTTTTCTTTCATGTTTCTTTCTTTCTAGACTAATTTTATCTTTCCTTGTGTGTCCTTGGTTTTGTAATTGATTTCCATCTTCCTTGACAAAGAAACTAGCAGCCTTACCTTGGAAATCATTATTTCCTTTACTCCTCAAGTTATAATTTCTCTTAACTTGAGTAGTAGCAACATTAGTTAGAGCCTTGATTTCTTCCTTTTATGGTCTTATTAATTTGAAATCTGATCTTGATGATTCAAAACCACATACAAAGTGATCATGTTCTTGCACTTCATTGTCAAAAAAAACTTGCTAATGATAATTATAACTCTTATGTCTATTATCATAGCTATCTAGCTCTAAACATCCTTCATATAAAGAATAATCATTAGTTTTTGATTTAAGTATTGTCAAAGACATATTCACATCATGATCTTCACTTTGATCCATTGGGTTATCACAACAATCACATAAATCATGATGTCCTTCAAGAAATTAATCAACCACACATTGCCAAGGAGAATGAGATAATTAACAAGGTGTATACCAAGGAGTATCGTCTAAAAAATTAACATTGTTTCTATTTAGAGGATCAAGGGTTTCTTTATTTGACATTATCCTTTGGTTATTTTGAATGACCCTACCATTATGCCAATTTGTATTATAAGGGTGGTCTAATAACTTAGGTATTTTCTCTTGCCTCTGATAATTAGGTTTATCTAGAGATAAAATGTTATCATTATTTGCTACCTTATAACTTAGATCTCTTGAGGCACTTATTACCTTGTCAAGTTTATCCTCAAGGTACATAGTTTTATTTTGATGTCCCTTATGGTTTTGCAAATTTTTTACATCATCCCTTTTATTTACCTTACCTAAAGCCTTTCTATTATTTTCAATATGAGTTACAATCCTAAATGCATCCCTTAATGATTAAGGATTCTTATCCCTTAACTCATAACCCATATTTGGGTCATAGGTATTACAATAAATAACTAGGAACATAGACTCATTAGGTCTCATGTATGGTGGTATTTTATTGAACACTCTATTAAATCTTGCATTGAATTCAAAGACTGATTCATTTAACCCCTTATTTATGTGTGTAAACTCATTGATCACAAATATTGGGTTAGTATTGTTACCATATTTCTGTCTAAATATCATTTTAAAATCATCCCGAGATCCTATGTTTGTATCTAGTAGATTTCTATGCCAATCTCTAGCCTCACCACTCAAAGATTGCATTAAAAAATTCATCACCACATTGTTGTGTTCTACTTCAAAGTCATCCAATAGATTTAAAAAAATATTATGATGTTCCTCACCATTTATTACATCATTCACAATAACCCTAGCCAAATATGATCTTACCTCATTTGGAACCTAATTAGAATATTTAGGGATACCATTAAAATTTAATTATTTGTATCTATCTATTTGTAAGGGAATTCTTCTTAGAACATTTCCTATCCTTGGGTTTTGCTGGGAATTTTGATTTGAAGGGACATTTTGTTGTATATGTTGATGTTGAGATATAGGGATGTATTGACCACCTATGTTTAGTGGGGTACTATATTTCTTTTGGGAACACAATTGATTATATCCTTGATTATTTGGTACATAGTTTCCTAGTCCCATGTTTTTCTCACATATTTTTTTTGGGATACCCCACCCATACCAGTACCTTGTACTTGGGAATTATGTTGTAGCTAATAATTTTGAGTAGGGATTATTTGAGGATCTACTAAAACAATAGAAATCATAGGTATTGAATTTGTACCAAGATTATTTTATGAGGTAGAAGGATTTTTATTTCCTTGGGAGACACTTGCCATATTACTTGTATTAGGAAAAATTTGTGATGTAACATTGGCTGAGGGTTACTCTAGGTATTCACATGAGAATTTTTTATAGGAACATTTATCTAATTGCTACTTCCAACTTGGTTGTGAGATAATGGTATAGTAGTGTTATTATTATGACATAATTTTTTTGTACTTTTAATTCTTATTTTCATTTCATCCCTTTTTATCACAACTTCTCTAATTATTTCTTCTTCTAGCTTGTTCAACTCTAATTGAAGGTCATTTTGATTTATTTTAACATTTAATCCTTAGTTTGAAGTTAATTTTCAATAATAGGGGCTTGTCAAGTATCTTGAGGCCTACCATTTGTAGATTTAGGCTCACTAGTTGCAACCAAATTTTTATAGGAAAAATTATGAGCTTTTTGGGATGTAACTTTTTCATAAAATTGTTCTATTATATAAATTACAATAGGGGATTTTGGATTCAAAAGACCATGTCTAAGCTCAAACTTTCTTTGTATTTGTTCTCTTTCTTGTTCAATTCTTTCAAAAAAGGTTTCATTTTGTTCATGTGTTGCATCTCTTACTAGTGAATTATTAGAACTATCATTACCACTTTCATAAAAAAAAGGATTTCCAAAGGTAGGGTTAGAATTAATTGCATCTCTTACTTTCAATGTTCACTTCCTGTGTGGTAGCTTTGTTTCAATCCTCTTTATAGGGTTATCTTTTTATAGAGATCTCTTGTCGTCCATGATAATGATGCCCTTCTGAGATATTTTGTTTTTTTTTTTTATTCAAACTTTTTAAGATGTACTAGATTATTCGATTCGCCACCCAAATTAATGGTGATTGTAATTTATTTTGGGTATTTTGACAAGAACACAAACTTGACAACCTTATTTAAATTATTTTCAATAAAAAAATTTGAAATAAAACCTTTAACTCAATTCTCCAAGCTATAGACTAATAGACATAATAAGTAAATGAAAACTCTTAAGTTTTAGGGTAACTAAGGCATGTAATGTAACTCAAAATTAAACTTTATCCTTAGCGGAGTCACCATCTATTAGTGTTTCAACTAATTATCTAGGTTTATCTAAGGGTTAGCTATATCTCATACTCAAAAACCCTAGGTCAATGTCCAATGAATGTGAGATAGATTTTATAATTGTCTCCTCCATAATTTTGGCTCTACAAAACCAAGGTGGGTTCTCGTATAATGTCATTTAATCATATAGCAGTACTTACAATGATTCTTAAATAGATTCTTCACACTATTTTTATAGAAGGTGAGACTAATTGGCTAAATCATCTTCAAAACCCTCTATTTGCTCTATACTTTTTGATAGTGTGGATTGAGCATAAAACAATAAATTGTAATAATAGTATTTTTTTTGTGTGTGTGTTTGATTCTACTTAGAGGTGCTGCCACAATAGTGTGTCTCGCTTTTGGGACATGCTGATTTTTGCCTGAAATCATTTTTTTTAGAAAAACTAATGATATAAACCTTGAGAGGTTTCACATAAAGGGTTTTAATTGAAGAGGGATAGATAAGACCCCCTTAGATAAAACCCCTTGGATAGAACCCCTATAGCTTATTAAATCATATCCACAATGGAGTCTCCTTTGCACCCATCAAAATGCTATAAAAAAACTATTTCTCTAACTTTTGATAGATTAAATAACATCATTTAGAAATTATATTTTGCAAGATTTTAGCCCTCTACGCAATCTTTTCAACAACTATAGTTTTGATATTTTTTCATTCTATCATGTATTTAATATTCAATTTTTATTGAAGATAATTTTTTCTTTGAACATCAATCTCTTGATTTTGTAGAGGTGGAAAAATACTAAACCATTGCAAAAGAATTCAAAAAATACCCCTCCCTAGGTATTGATCTCGTTGTTTCAGCAAGAAAAATGGATTTTGATATATACACAACAAGTTAGGTTGGAAAAAACACATGTATTTCCAAATTATAGTTATAGTGACTTCAAAAATTAATTAAAAAATAAATATGTAACAAATAATTATGAAAAATATACTTTCCCTAGATATTTATGTTGAGAATCTATATTTAAAAACTTAGAATCTTATCCTTTATAGAGAAAAGTTATGTTGGATAACACAAATGTTACTTTCTAAAACTGTTTTTTGTTTAAAACTAGTTATTAAAGGAGATGTTGACAGATTCATGATTTATTTTAGAATTGAAAAAAAAAAGATTTTGAATCTATACAAAAATTGCCACAAATCACTAGTTCACATCTTAGGTAAAAGGTGAGACACAATATTGTGATTTCACCCTTAGTTTTAAGCTCTATGAATCATTTTGGTCAGTGCCTTATCCATTGCAAAATCAAGAAATGAACTGAAACTCACCTACACCATATTTACTCTATGGCTTCTTATAAACTCATTACATTAGAATGAGAAACCAACAAATAGACAATACTATTACTCTAATTACAAATTGCTACTATAATAACATAATATTTAGTGAATAAACTAATAGAAAATTTAATCCATTCCTTGAATAAAAGCTAATAATTCAAACATTCATAACAACAAATGTGATATGAGAATCATGAAAAATATTTGGTTATATTATTCAAGAGAGGACGTGTTACAATATAGAGATAGTAATAGATTGATATTCAAATTTGAGAAAATACAATATATGTTTGAGCCATATATTGTTATTATAGAGAAAAATTATGGTATTTCTTCTCTAAACTTTAGAGGACTTAATTGTACAAAACCCTAATTTTATACAAAGACTATAAAACTAAGGACTCAAGAATGAGGATTCAAAATCCTTTAACTGAGGCTCAAAATTCCCTTTTATAGATACAAGGGAAGCAATATCCTTGCCCAAGATAAAATCTTAGGTGGTGTCATTAATTACAAAGGACAAGACATAATTACAAAATTAGGAACCACTTCAAAAAGTTGTTGGAGATATTTTGTAGCATTTATATTGGCATATGGGGGTGATCTCTTCAAAATTTCTCCTTGATGATGATAGAACACCTCTGACCTTTATTATTGACAAGCCCATGTACCAATTAAGCCTAGTTGGTGGAGACCGATTGAAATACAACTCAACTTGCTACACTATATTTCTCTTTTTCTTCACCCTATCCTACTGATGTGTCTGTACTAGGTGGAAAAAATTAGTTTTCCCTCTCCATATGTGTGTTTTAGTCATTACCAATCAAAACTTGCACCATATCAGGAAAACCTAGTGAACTAAATTCCAATTTGGAGAGTGAATCCATGCTAAGGGTTAGCTGATCCAAATCAACCTCTCCTTCCTTATTTATTTCACTATATATGGGAGTAAGGATGTCTACAAATTTGGATTTCCACTCCCTACAAGGTCTTATTTCACCCTCCTCACTCAAAATTGGAGGCATGCAAAAATCCTCAAAACCCTCAAAGATACTCAGTTCCCTTCTCATAAGGTCTCTATACCTATTGTGATGATTAACTATATCATCCAACAATTTTGACTTAGCCAAAATGTTAGATACCAAACCATAATAAAAATTGGGATTCTTTGTAATAATTCTTAGTAAAGAAATCCCATAGGACAAACTAAATTGCATGCATCTTATTCTTATTCTCACTTGATTTTGGCTTGTATATGCATTTTTAAAATGTTGTAACTATCCCAAACTTTCTTTACCTGAGAAAGAATATTTGAGAACATGTATCACAAATTTTTGTCAATAAAATTTGAAACTTTCTTCGCAGCCCCATCCTTGGCTACTCTAGCCTTTGTCTTGCTCTTCTTGAGCTCTTCCTTTAAATTTTTTATCTCATGATCAAATAATTTTTCTCCTATGACCTATGATCTTCACTTATTTTTTGTGAAGGGGGAAATAACCCTATTACTATTATTAGTTGTTGTTGCAACTTCTCATTTATTTTATTTTCCTTGTCCAAATTTTCTTGTAATTTTTTTACTATTGCCTTAGTAAATAGGGTTGTATTCACTATGAGGGTTGCTACTTGGATGAAACCTGTATCCCCAACTCTCCTCACTATGAAGCTTCCAGTAAGTCCAATAGGATCATTTATTAATTGGGGTTTGTTTGTTTCAGGGAAGATAGAAAAAGTTGCTAAGGTCTCGTGGCCTAGGTGAAAAATTGATCCAAAGTATAAGGCCTCACCATGTTCTTCTAAATTTAGTATTGGATCATCATCCCCTACCTTCTAATGGAATCAAATGCAATTTAAAATGACATATACCACCCAAGAAGTAGTAGGTGTAATTCCCCACCAAGGAACCCCAGAGGAAAACACAAAACATGACAAAATAACAAAACAATTTTTTTTCAAAAATAAAATAATAGTGGAATGTATAACTTAACATAACATATAATCTAAACCCAAGTCCTCTAAAGTTACATGACTATGCTACTAACATATCTATTATTCAAGAGCTAGTATCATTTCATTAACTATAAAAAATATCATGATTCATCTAACAAGCAAGTTCATTTTAAACCACCACATTAAATGAATCTACATTATGTATTTCCATAACATGACACCAGATGAATAACACTACAGGTCATTTATAACTAACTCAAAAATATATATACAAATTCCATTACTTGAGAATACATTTTAATTTGTTACATAATTACATTATTTACAATAATGATTCCCTGAATACAATTGGGAAGAATACATTTGATTATAATAAATGGTACAGTTGAGATACAAGTCCAAAACATATACATGAAAGAATTTCTTCTCAAACTAGAACATGAACTAGAATCTACTACACAAGGTACAACCTCCACGCACATGAACAAGTAGAAAGAAAATATAATGGAGGAAAAATCACCAACCTACTGACCATGTGGAACCCTAAGGTCCACCCCCTATGCTACGAGATAACATAAGGTCCCACTACAAACAAATAGTCAAGAAGATGAAAGGCTAACATCTACCAAGGCTATACATGACTACAATACTACAACAACATGAACATAACACATAACACATACATCAATTACAATATTGATTCCACTTCCAGAGGCACACATAAAAGAGAAAGAGAACAACAACTAGAGAATTCTAGATTGCAATAGGGAAGAGTGTCATCACATGGTCCTGGCATGGGTTGTCATGACAGTCTCTCACTAGACGTCGACCCCCATCTATGGTTGTCCTGGTAAGCCTCTAACTAGGCCCTGACCCCATAGGGTGAATACATAATGTAGATTCATTTAATGTGGTGGTTTAAAATGAATTTTTTTATTAGATTAATCATGATATTTTTTATACTTAATGAAATGATTCTAGCTCTTGAATAATATATATGTTAGTAGTGTATTCATGGAACCTTAGAGGACTTAGGTTTAGCTTATATGTTATGTTAAGTTATACATTCCATTGTTATTTATTTTTTATTTTTAAAAGTATTCTATTATTTTTTCATGTTTTGTGTTTTCATTTGGGGTTCCTTGGTGGGGTGTTATAGGAGACAACTTGCATTTCTAACCAATTATTTACCTCTTTAAGGAGTCATGGTTTCCATTTATTATTTCACCTTTCTCCAAAATTC